>PVLA01013006.1:0-39959 GCA_004027455.1 Hydrochoerus hydrochaeris | reverse complement strand
AAGGCCGGGATGCAAGCACCCATCAACTCGCACTGCGGCACCAAGGCCCACAGCCCTCACCAACACGCACCACCCACCCTAGGAACCACGACCTCTCACACCAACAGCACAGAAGGACTGAAGCTGCTCAGAGGTCTCCTGGATGGTTAAAGCCTTCTATGGTGGCCAAAACCTGATGGCAGCAGGAGAAGGGAAGAGTGATGGCCACCAGCCTCAATCTGAGGGAGACACCAACCCCTCACTACCAAAACAGGCTGTGGTTCGGCTCTAGAACATTCCTGACGTCCCCCATGTTCATGAGAGGGGCTTATGGAAGGTGATGGGTCATAGGGGCACCACTGTACCCACGAATGGGCACTCAGCTGACTGTGCTGTTGGAAGCAGGGCCTAGCTGGAACCAGTCACTGGGTGCATGACCTGGAAGGGTGTGCTCTCACCCCACTCCTCCTCTGCCTGCAGGCTACAGGTTGGGCAGCTTTCCTCCACCATGTCCTCCACACCATTTCTGCCTTGGGGCCAGCCAACCATGGACTGTGCCCTCAGACACAGGAGCCAAGATAAACCTCTCCTTTAAATTGCTGGCACCTTCTATCTCAGCAACAAGGAAGTGCAATACACATCAGAGTAGTTTTAAAGACCCTGAACAATCTTTATTATGTGAACTGGGTAACAATGCAGAACTGCCCAGTGACAGCTAGATACTGGAGGAGCATGGAGTGTGAGCATGGAGTATGGTGGTGGTACATGCCTATAATCACAGCACTTGGAAGGCTGAGGCAGGAGGGTCACGCAAATTCAAGGTCAGCCTAAACTACATAGCCAGATCCTGCCTCAAAAGAATCCAAAAAGAAATCAGTCAATTACAATGGCAACATGCAGCCCACTGACAAAGGAGAAAGAAAGAAACCACATGGGAGATGACAGCTCTCTCACCCTCAGCTCTGCTTCCCTAAAGAATCCCATACCTGGGGCCCAGATCTGAATGCCCAGAGGGATCCACCAGCCCTGCTGCTCTTATGGCCCATGGGACACTGAGATTTCAGGAGCAAGTGAGGTTTACTTCAAACTGCAGTGGTCAGTCAGCTCAGGCCACTGAAACTGCTGGCACCAATTCCTTTGTTCCCTTCTGGGTTCACAAGGTTGGGGGGCTTCCATGGATGCCACCCTTTTGCAGCACTATCACTGCTTTGGAATGTTACAAGAACTTCTTACACATCTGATTAACTGACATAGAATGTGGGCACCAGGCAGCTTGGTTGCCGCGAGATAAACCTGTTTGCTTCCCCTTTCTGTAGTTTTCATGGCCAATTAAGGGAGAACAGGAGGTTTGTGGGGATTTGACTGCAATTCACTGGCTGTCTGAGGTCTAACAGCTAACTAAGCATCTCAGACTGTAAAATAAGTGAAGTTTTCAAGACTAGGGTTTGGGGGGTTCCAAAGAGAAAAGCAAAAAGAAAAAGAAAGCAAATAGTGGGGGCTACAAATACCCTCACAATGCCACTCAGGTGAACCCAAGAAATGGTCTGGGAAAACAATTCAGAAACACAGGTTCTGAAATCATCTGTACTTTAAACCACAGAATTTTTAGGAGCACAGACTTGTTTAAAATCTTGATGCAATTATTTTGGTTCCGTGAAATTAACATGAATTAGCAAAATATTCATCTCTACAATTAAGGGAAGAAGACAACAAAAAGCTCTAACTTTCCTTTGGCGGTGACTCTTGGGCTTTTAGCAGAACGGGTGGCATGACAGAGCCAGCTCGTTTCACTCTCGGAGACAAATCCCAACCCTGCTACTTTTGGGGAATGACTGTAAATAGCAGCTGGGTTTGGAGGGATGAATGTGACTGCACAACAGCGCCAGAGCCTAGTGGGAGCCTGGAGCAGGGACTCTAGGCAAGGAGGCACGAGGAGGCAGCAATGGGCTCTCACAATGGCACGGCCGCAGGGTAGGGGCTCGGGGCGTGACAGCACAGGAGACACCTCAGGCTTGCTCATGCCCGTTCTTCCTGAAGTGGCCTAAGTGACCTCTCCCTGGCTGTCCTGCACCAGGACTCACAGCAAGGGACAAGTGTGCACTCTGTTCCTCTTCCGCCTGCCGCTGCCATTTCACTGTTGGGCACAGCTGGGAAACCCAAGGACTCACTGACTCAGTACAGACCTATGTGGATCGGAACACAATTCCAACTGTGGAAACAGTGACTGGGCAGGCAAAGCCTGTCTACAGAAGTCACACCTTCACCATGTGAGGAAAGGTTCCAGGGCTCAAGTCTGCTGGCACCTCTGAGTCTAGGATCAGAAAAAATGCAGGGTAGCACCTTCAGAATAAGCCACAAAGGTATTTGCTCAACGCTGGGATAACAGGCCTTTGTTTCCCATAACAGGGCTTTCTTTAAAAGCAAAGGACACTCGTTGGTGTTTTGTAGCCTCATGAGCATGACCAAACACTTCCCGAAGTGTGCCCACATCTCAAAAAACAAAGCTACCTGCAAATGCTTGGGGTCACCACCCCTCCCAGCCCAGGACAAGTGTCAGGCGGCAGGCTGCAGTGGCGTGCCTGCGGATGTGGGCACACTGCTGGAAAGCCCCTGCCCTCACAGGAATGAGGGAGTGCTGCCGTGGACAAGCTGCTGCCACACTTCTAGACCACCTCACCTTTCCCAGAGGATGGCCCTGGCTCAAGAGCCTCAGAAAGAAGAAAAGCAAGAAAGGAAACAAAACAGATCTATCCAAAACAACCACGAATCCCCAAAGGCCACAACTGACTTTGCATCTCACTCACCCCATGGTGGCCTGGCTTCTCCAGCTCTAGCAAGGAGTGAAGCAAGCGCTACAGCAAGGCGCTGTGACCAGACACACCTTGTGTGTAAATCCTGGGTGAACCCACTTGCTCCAACAGTGGCTGAGATGTGAAAGAGGGCACTGCTTGCTGGCAACTGGCAGTCCTGTCTATCCTGTCCCTGAGCCACCCCCCTTGCCACCTCAACAAGTTCAAAGGACAAATTCGAAGCACACAAGGGAGCATGGGGCACCATGCCCAGGGGCAAAGGGTTTGGAGGGTTTGGAGTCACTGTTTGCATCCCCATCAGGGTGCACACGATCCAGGGGTAGGCACAGCACAGCAAGGACTAGATGTCTCTGACAGGTCCTCAACAGTGGGGACAGCAGATGCACTTGTTAGTACTCAAAACCTCAACTGCATGCACCCCTGAGGACACGACGTTTCCCAGGCAGAACCCTGAAAAGTACACAAAAGCAGACAGGATGCTTCCACACCACACACACACCACACCACACCAGGACCCACCTGGGATTGGGCTCGGCCTCTGCCGCCACACAGCAAAGGCCAAAGGCGTGGTGTAGGGCAGGGCTGGGCCCCACCTGCTCACCTAGCAGGGGCTCCTGGAGCCAGGCAGCAAGCATTAATCGGAACTGGCCAGGGAGGCTCCTGTCCCACAGTGCGACACCCTCCAGGCAAGGACACCCCGAGGGTGGATCAGGCCTCCTGCACTGTGGCCGAGACAGCTCACAGGACAGATGAGGTGGCCCTGCGCTCTGCAGTGTCCAAGGCCACCAGGTGATTCCTGTGGGGCACCATGCTAAGAGCCAGGAGGCAGCCTTCATTTCAGGAGACAGCAGTGGTAACAAACACAAGTTCCATGCCATTACTGTCATTTTCACTATTAAATCTGCCCAAAAGGAGTCACAGCCACACCCTATTTTCTGCAATGGAGACATCGCTGGAAATCTTTCTATTTGAACTGTACTTAGTTATATGAAAAGCACATTGAGCAAGCTCATCAGTTAAAAGAACTCACAGTAAATTCCAACACTCATCTTTCTAACACACACTTTGACTTCACTTAACTAGTAGAACGTACTGGAAGTCTCAGAATAAATAAAAACATATTGGAAAAGTATATAAAATAAAGAGCAACACCCCCCTACCCACCTGTCTGCATCACCTCCCAGAGGAACATTCTTCCAGGCACTCTTCCACATGTGCACAAACACCTCACTTTCACTAACAAAACTGTGTATTTTAACATTATATCATGGTGCTGGGCGAGGTGGCACACGTCCGTAATCCTAGCACTTGGGAGGCTAAGACAGGAGGATCACCATGAGTTCCAGGCCAGCCTGAGCTACATAGCGAGACTCCATCTCGAAAACAAAAAGAAAATTTACATCAGCGTGAGCCTAACATGGTCACGCACACCTGTAATCCCGTTACTCAGGAGGCTGAGGCAGGAGAATAGAAGTTCATGGCCAGCCTAGGCTACATAGTGAATTCATTCAAAACTAGCCTGATTACACAGCAATACCCTATCTCTAAAAAAATAAAAATATAAAACCTAGTAAATACAGTTACATCATGTAACTGATGAGATTTGAAAACACTTAAATAAAGAGAGAGACTCAAACTGATTCAAAGATCCATCAAAACCCCTCCCTGAGATCCCAGCAGGCCTCCGCCAAGGCCAAAGGCAGATTCCAGGCTGTATCCAGAAATGCACCACACCCAGAGGGCCTCAACAATCTTAAACAAGAACAACAAAAATGGAGGACTTAACGTTTCCTGAAACTTCCACGAAGGAAGACACACAAATGGCTAGTAAGTCCATGAAAAGATGACCAGCCACAGTCACTGGGGAAACATGATGGCACTTCCCACCCACTAGGACAGCAAGCACTGGGCACAGGCAGGTGAAAGGAGACCCCATCCTTTGCCGCTACGTAGGGGTGAGCCATGGTAGCCATTCTGGCTTTGGGAAACAGTTTAGTAGCTTCTCAGCAAATTAAATTTATTCCACCCCAGCAATTCCACATCTATGAACTTAACAAAAAAATAAAATAAAATAAAATAAAATAAAATAAAACACCCACAGAGACTTGTATGCAAGCGCTCATGGCATCATTATTCAAAACAATCAAAAAGTGGGCACAACCCATATGTCCAGCCCCAGTGAGTGGGAAAGGAGGGAGCTGCTGATGGACATTGCAACATGGAGGACTCCTCTCCTATAAGAGAAGCCCGAAGCAAAAGACTCACTAATGCAGAACTCAACTCACAGGAAGTGATCAGAGAAGGCAAAGTCAGAAAGCAGACCTGTAACCACCTGTGCCTGATGGGGGAAATGGGGACTGGCTTCAAATAGGCACGTGGATCTTTCTGAAAATGTTCTCCTCACTGAATCAGTGAGGTTACAAAACCCTAATAAAACTACTGATTTGCATAGGTCAAAAAAACTAATAAAACTACTTGATACAGGTCAAATGCAGTAATAGCATGCTGCATATCTTAATAACCCTATTCCAAAAGGGAAAATGTACCATGTCCTAACCAGGCTTCCTCAACGTCACACTCCTGACCCTTTCCACCCTGCTTGTGAGAGCTGCCCCATGCCTGTGGCATGTTTCACCATCCACACACCTAATGCCAGTAGCAGAGGTCCCCTCACTCCAGTTGTGACAGCCAAAAAGGCTTCACCCATGGCCAAATGCCTGTGGGGAACATGCCCAGCTGAGACCACTGGTCTAAGCCTGTTTGTCCAGTCTCTTTTGTCACTTAACACCTTGTCAGTCTTCCTCACGCTGCTCCCTGGCACTCCCCTGCAGGGCGGTCCTTGTTACTGGAGCAATGACACTGCCATTTCACTACAAGGGCTATTGTGATAAACTGCCTCACCCAGGAATCTTTTGAATACAGACATGAGATGCTCTATGACGGTGTTCAGAAAAAAAGAAAGTTTGGCACAAAGATGGTCACTGTGACCACCCACTGGCCAGGCAGCCTGGCAGGAGCAGCAACAGCCTATGAGAACCTTAGGACAAGCACTCTCCCCAGGACCAGGTGAACTCGCAGGAACCCGAGGATGGACTCAACCAAGGGACAGCAGCCTTTCCAGAAGGGGAAGGTCCTTCTCAGGTAATTACCATAGCCTCAAGAGTCTGCTGGTCTGGACAGGTGACAGCAGCAAGGCCACAGACACATAGGGAGATGACCAGTGCTAGGAACTTCTGGACCACTAGAGCAGGACAGAAGAGGACACAGGTTCCCACAGGACTTCTGAGCTGCTGGATACAGATGACGCCAGCTTCTGTTCTGCAGAAGCACTCCCAACTGTACCCCAACATGACAGCTTAGATGACATGGCCCATGGGCCCTAAGGCTGGAAGCGATCTTAAGCCATCGGTCCAAGCAAAGATGGACGGACCACTTTACCTATCTATCTATCTATCTATCTATCTATCTATCTATCTAGAGACAAGGTTTCACTATGTAACTCAGGCTGTCCTCAGATTCATGATGATCCTCCTTGTCTCGGCCTCCCAAGTGCTGGGATCACAGGTGTGCGCCATACACCTGACATCTAGACCATTTTGTTTTGTTTTGTTTTGGTACCAGGGATCAAACTCACAACCTCGCACTTGCTAGGTAGGCACTTATGCTGCTAAACTAAACCCCCGGCCCATCTGGACCACTCTGGATCCAAACAAATGAAGTCAGAGAAGCCAAGTGGCTGGGGAAGCACCCAGCTCTGGAAGCCATTCCTGTAGCCCGCTGTCCCAGCCACTCTCTGCTGGGTTGCAGCCACAGTTCGCCAGAAGCTCAGCAGGGCCCTCAGAGATACCTCCTACTTCTAATCAGACAACGCCTGTGGTGACTTTTCTGAATAGCCCTGATCGGGTCCACTAATTTGTCACTTCCCCAGCTTGCTCCCTGGGCCTGGACTCTCTGAGGAGTGACCTGGGTTCACCCAGGACAGAGGCCTTGCACTAGCACTGCCTCAATAGCCCTCTGTCTTCCACCTGAGCATCCAAAAAGGCAGGACTTCCACTTCACTGTCCTGAAGAGCCACAAACCTGGCAGGTAGGTTTCATGGCAAAAGCCAGCAGCACCAGGCTCCACAAGAGTTTGAGATCCAGAGACTCAAGGGCCCAGAGGTGGCCCTGGAAATATCAAGTACAGAAAAAGAGGAGCACATATCACAGGGAAGCAAAGCCCAGCCAGCTGTCTGCCAAAACAGAAGGGTGAGACAACTGACAAGAGGACAGTTAATTCCCTAGTAGATGTTTAAGTACATCTGTAAATGGCCTCTTATTTGTAAAAGGTCTGGAGCAGACCCAAAACCCACAAACTCACCAATCTTGAGGCAGGGGAATTCCACAGGAATGCAAAGCTTTATGCAAACACAGAAGTGCTTTCCCCAAAAACAATTCTAATTGCTAAGGTTTTCAAAATATTGGTTTAATTTTATACTGTTTATCCAAAATTTGTAACAGTTACTCTAACAAATCTATAACAATAAACACTTTCTAAAAACCATACTGCAGGGTGCAACTGTGCCTTCGACAAGCTTCTAAATCCATCTATGTGGGTGCACCGAAGAGCTGATCCCTCCCAAGCCCTCCAGCACTCACAGGTGCCGACTTGGACTTGCTAGACCTCTCTGCACGTTTGCACCCTGTGGCAGTGCGCCAAGCGGCTGGTGTGCTCCTGTTGACACAGGGCACAGGAGACAACACTGGAGGTCACACCTCAACACACACATGTGCTCTCTCAGCTACACCTCTGCGCACTCTGGGACAGCACTCCAGGGGCTCCTGTCTGCCCGCACCTCCCTTGCACTCCAGTTCTGAAAATATTCAACAAGAAATTCTGGAAATAACTCAAGTTGTAAATAACTTTTATTAAAATGCCATCATATCTGCTCTATTTTACTGGTTAATCTGCTTTGCCTAACTCAGCACTTAGGCTTCATCGCTATCCAGTTTCGGGAACCCACCAGGGGCTCAGACCATATGCCCAAGGATAAGAGTGGCCACCACATCAGACACAAACACAGGAAACACAAGTGTTCAGACAGAAAAGTGATTAGCCTTACAAACTGTAAAGAACTGTCAGGCCTGCTATGCTTGGTCTGCCCAGTGTCTGCAGATGATTTTTGATACAAACTAACTTTCACACAGCATTGATGTAAGTTCTTAACCTGACCTGTGAGTCAGGAAGAACTGTGACACAAGCAATAGGCAGACACCCTGTCCTTGCATTGAGCTCACCCCAGGCACAGGTACCAGGATGCTTCTTCCTGTCCCCACCCACCAAAGCCTGCTCCATTCCACAAAAAGCAACCAAAAACCTTCTAACCAATGGAAATAGCTCACTTCACAAACAAGAAAAGCAGGAGACGGATGACAAATTTCTATTTCCTAAATTTTACCTTCCTTGTTTTCTTGAGCATCTGAGGGACAAAGAAGAAAAGTGCAGGGTGGATTGTATGCTGTGGAACACGTTGGAACCTGGCCCATCCTTTCCAGGCAATGTTACTTCAAGTTCAATATCCTGAAACCTAGCATGGGGTCAGGCACCACACTGCTCTCTCAGAACAAGCTGCATCCCAAGACCAAGAACTAGAGGACCCATCAACCCTGTAACAGCAAGCATTAATGAGAAGGAGAGGTGAAACAGAGGAAGGAAGGGAGGAGGAGCAGCAGCCACCTGCAGGCAAGGCAGGCCCACAGGCACCCACTGCTTCAAGGACCTTTTCTTACTGCAGGAACTTCAGGTTGTTAGGGACTTCTAGAAGCCAAAGCCACCCATACAATTTGAGGCTAACCCACAATGACCACTGAGGTATTATACTGATATGTATTTTTGGGATTTTGACCATGATTCCTGGCTTACTAGCAGTTATGGTTTGTGTCTGGGTGGCTCCCAAGCCTCAGGCAGTCATGGAGGTGGCTGAGTCTAGTGTTTTACCATTGGTTTGTTGTCTAGCGCTGCAATTGGGGGTGTGACTGCTGCACTCACCCAGGGGCAGAGAGCCAGCACACAATATAAGAGAGGGAAATAGGTCCTCTTTTACCCTTTAGCTCTCATGGTTTGTGGCTGCCATGAATGGCCACCCTGCCTTGGAGCCAGCTGAGTATGGACTGAAACCTCCAAAAACTGTAAGGTACAAAAACCTTTCCTCACTTCACTCTGGGTACCAGGTATTTTGTCTCAACAATGAAAGAAAAGTAACCAAGCTACCAGTCCTTCCCCAAGGCAGGTTAGAACCAAGAATGTCTCTTCCTCTGACTCGTGATACAAACTCACCTTCCCTTCTCTGTTTTGGAGTAGACCAAAACTAGTCTCTGACTTACCCTTGGCTGATAGTAGGTCATAAGACCTTCCTCATGCTGCCTGAACAACCATGCCAGTGACATCTCCCTAAACCCCTCAGGACACCCTGGGAACAACACTGTGGATGGTGGAGCACAGGCAGGTTCATGGGAAGCACGGTGGGAGCCTGCACTTGTGCCCCTCCGTGTCACACCCATATGTCCTCCATCCAGCCCCTCAAACCCTTTAAATATCCTCTGCTGTAAATTAGCAAGTACAGGAACTGTTTCTCTGAGTTCTCGAAGCCTCAGTAGGGTGACAGGAACCTCAATCTGCAGCTGGCTGATCAGAAGTTCTACAGACTGGACTTGCAACGGGGACTGAAGTGGGGGTCATCTTGGAGATGGAGCTTCTGGCTATAGGACCGAAAGATACTTAAAGAGACAGTGTTGAGCCTAAACTGCAATAGGGGATATCTAGCTGGGGTTCACTGCAGACACAAGGTTTGCCCACTAGTGAGGAGAAACCTGCACACCTTTTGGAGTCACTGAAGTTTTCCATGTTGATTGTGGTGTGAGAGAAGAGGAAAAAAATAAGGCATTTTGTTTCTCCTAATAGAATACACCATCATCTGAAACCTACAAACATGATTCACAACTAAACCTTTTACTGCTTCTAAGGAAGCACTGTGACTGCTTTTGGATGGATGTCCAGTTATCCTCTAACCACAGCTGAGGAGGCCGGGCATAATCTGAGAGTCACAAGGCCCACTTGTCCAGTCCTCCCAGTCAGCTTTAGAGCACAGTCACACTGCTAAATGTGATTCTCAGGTTCTTTAGGAAAGCACTAAAAACTAATAACACATGAGAAACTTACATGATCAATGCTTCCCATTCAAAAAAGTTCTCTTCGTTCATGGGGCCTGTAGGGAAACAAACAAGCAAAAAAAAAAAAAAAAAATTCCACAACATTTTAACTTTAAAGGCAATTTAACTGCTTAAAAAAAAATTATAAAGGAGTTACCTAAGTCTCTTACCTGCCACAATTCCTTCTGGAGGGTTCAGTGTTAATTCTACAAAATCAAAAAGTCAAACCATTATCCAACAGAATAAATACTACATTGTCATTCTAACAAGACACTTTTAAAAAACATATAAAACTACACATTACAGAGACCACATATTAAAAATAGGCCATTCTCCTGGCAAGCCACGCCACCCCAGGGAGAGAACCATCAGCATTTCCTGAGATCTGCACCATGTTGGAACTTGGGGCGCTGGGAAAACAAGCAGCCAGCTCGCCACTCTGGTAAGCGTCTGTGATCCTACCGGCACACGGGCTGAGAATCAAACATCCATACCGTCATATCCACCCCCACCCCCCACCCCCGCCGTGAGCAAGTGAGAGCCAGAGATCTGAGCATCTCTTGCAAGTTTGACTATATGCAATACAGCAAATAAGGGGGATTTCCTTCTGCCACCTCTTTGAAGGCAAATATTTTTATCACTGTTTTGCTCTGTTCTGAGTAATGGTATTGCTCTATTCAATATTCTGTTTTTATTTTGGTATTTCCTTTGATTTTGCTGTACCTCATTGAAGGAACAACTATTGTGAAGAAAATGAGATATACTATTGTACCTATTGCTGTTATCCCGGTAACCTGCTGTGAAGTTCTGTACCAATTTCACTACACTGTCTCAACTGGCTTTGTCCCATCTTGTTCTGCTGTATTTTACTATCTTCAAAATAAAAAAATAATAACAAGCCATTCTATTTGTCCAAAGTAAATGCCCAGTCCAGTTACAATACTGATAAATACTATATAAACAGTTATTTATACCAGCAACACAAAATTCCCGTTTTTTGTAAAACAAAAGTTAAAAAACAAGGGGGGTAATCTGTCTTCAAAACACTCCCACTGATTACTTTGACTAAAGCTCACAAGTTTAACACAGTATGTTACTTTCCAACTGAGGGATATTTCCTATCATTTTAAAAGGCATGTAAGTAAATAAATAAATAAATAAATAGCACGGGACTGCGACAAAGCGAAATGAGCTAGGGTCGAGGTGGCAAAAGCTCAACATTATCAAACATACTAAGCATTTTAGTTAATACACTCTGCAAAGTCATTGAGCCCCACAGACCTGACACCCCCAGTGCAGCAGACATCAACCCTGAGATGTTGGAAAAAGGTCCACTTTGCAGCCCTGACAATTCAAGACTATAAGATGCTCACGATGTAAGGCCCTGCTCTGCCCCTGTGAAGCTTCTGCAAGGTGCCACTTCAAATCCTGGCTTCATTTTCAGCCTGGCTATGTGTGCATATGGCAAGTGTCCTGAAGGGGCCAAGTGCTGGAAACCTGGTCCTCAGCTCCCTGGGAGATCACAGGTCACAGGCAGCAAAGAGAGCTTGTGAGCGACCTGTCACAGTTCTCACAAGAGTTGTCGCTTGGGCATAAGCCTGCCTGTCTCTCTGGTTTCCTGCTGGAGGTAAGACTATATCCATGGACAGGCACTCCTGCCACTGCTATTTGTTGCCCAACACTAGTTAAATAAACCCCATTTCTTTATAAAGCTGTCTATCTCAAGCACTTGGTTACAGTAAAGAAAAGCAGATTAATACTACCTGTTGGTACAGAAGATTCCAAAATGAAGCCAAAGCTGTGAATATATGAGAACCAAAGAAGGGAAAGAAAAGGCAAAAGTCATACTAGAAGGGCTGCAGTGTGGGGAAGAAAACTGACCACAGAACACACCCCTGCCAATAAAGCAGAAAAGTAACAGACCAACAAAACCAAAAGGTGACTCCCCCAAGAAACAGAAAATTAATTAATCCCTGCCAAACAAGTATCGTATTAATGCACACAGACTGAAAAAGGAGAAAGCAACCTCATACTGACAGACACTAATCCTAGCCTGCAAATTAGAAAAATAAAGCTCTTCCCATCTCATACAACATACAAAAACCTAACTACATACAGTCTCTCATCACTTAATGAAGGGGACACATTTTGAGACACATGGTGTGGACCTCACAGTGCACTTACACAAACCTGGTTCTGTAGGACGACCACTCTGCACAGCCCACCGATGGAGAGACATGGCAAATGCAGGGCTGGTGGGGCAGCCTCTGGAGTAATGGGCACTGTTCAGAGCACAGTGTGCTGGGTACACGACTGGAAGGAGCACAAGGAAATAACACAAAGTGTAAGCAACACATACTTTAGGGAAAATGGCAGAGTGATAGGCAACAGAGAAAGACCCTCTCTGAGATTTGGTATCTAGACACTGGAATGTAGCAACGTGTGGAAAAGGATGGAAGTGGGTTGTCTGGACTCAGGAAAGCTCTGAAGCAAGAACTGAAGTCCACAGGGAGAGCAAAGAAAGAAACTTCAAGGAAGGAGGTGGTGGTGATGGTGAACTGGCACCTTCTTCCTGAGTCAGGACTCACTGCATGGGAGGAGTGGTTTATACCTGACCCCAGAGGCCTCCATGGAGACACAGCAGTGGAAGGGAGCAGCAGACATGGAGGACTGAACTGGCTGGTGAGTGGCACGGATTCGACTGTCTGGTGGGAGAGGGTGATTGGCCAGGAGCCATCTGAGAGAGGGGCCAACTGAGCCTGGAACTCAGAACTGCTGGCCCCACCTAGCAGCTCCCAGCTGAGTTCAAGCCCACAGAAGCTGTGTGGGCGGCTGCAGGCTGAACAGGTCTAGTTCCAGCGTAACAGCCAGAAACCAGGCTAAACTTCAGGGAAAATAAAGGTACAGCTTGATGAAGCTACTGCTGGCTTGCTGGAATAAATCAACAGGGATTTGGACTCTGTCTCCACATGCTGTCCACCAGTGACTACAGAGACACACCCCAAAGTGGACATCTTTTTTTCCCAATCTCTTTTTTGAGGGGGGAGGGGCTCTCTTCATTGTTTTATCTTGTTTTTATGAGTTTGAATGTGCTTTCTAATTTTTTGTGGTTGTTGTTCTGTTCTTCCTTTCATTTCTTCCTTTTCTTTCTCTCCTGTCTTCTGCATCAGTTTCCCAATATCTGTGTGATCCTCATCTGTCCTGCAGCCTTACTTCAAATCTCTTCTTCTTCTTTTACTTCTCTATTTTTTCTCCTAACTCCTTTTAAACTTTCTCTCAAGGGTAAAATTAGCATATTGAAGGCTTATTTACTGCATACAATTTTCTAGTTTGTTTTAGATTTGGTTACATAACCACAAATCTAGTTCATACAGTTAGAGGTGGTAAATTAATGGTTACCTCAGCTTGTCATTTTCTAGTCTATGTTTGATGCTATTGTTATTGCTAACTGTACCACTTTAGGCAAAGTGACATAATTGTTCTAACCAGTTGTTCTTCCTGGTATACCAAGACTTAGATTGCAGGCCAGGGATTTAGCTCAGCAGTATAAGCACCTGCCTGGCAAGCACAAGGTCGTGAGTTCAATCCACGGTACAAAAAAAAAAAAAGACTTAGATTGCTTAAGGGTCATAGAAAATACTGTGGGCCAGTGCCAAAGAACCAAGGAACAGCCACTTCTCATCCCTAATAAATTGAAGAGGTAGGATCTTGCAACAGACTCAAAACTCAAAAGCCTGGAAAATACCTCTAAAAAGTAGTCATTTCCTAAGGATTCTAAATGCCAGCAATAAAGCTACTCACCATAGGCAATTTACCAGCATCAACCCAAGTATTAAACTAAACAAATAGAAAATGAGAAGACACAAACAAGATGCAACCCCAGACATCCAGTTCACTAAAGGCAAACCCAAGGAATCATCTGAAAGCCGCCCAGCATTAAATAAATTTTTCTTTCTTCTCCTGAGTTCCTGGCTGTTGCTGACTCAATTTTCCTACAATAATTCCTCAAATTAAACCCTCAAGTCAAGGAGAGCTTGGAGTGAGAAGCTGAAAGCCCTAAAAGAAAATCCAGATTGACATAACCCGCAAAACTATCTTTCAAAATTGATGGAGAAACAAAGGTGCTTCCATGACAAAGGAAACTTTAGGAAATTCATAAACACCAAAACAACACCCTACAATGTTCTCAAGTACATTTGAGAAAGAGATAACAAGGACTAGAACTCTATGAACCCCAACAGAATGAATCTACCAGGCAAGGCAAACAAATATGGGGGGCAAAGGGAGCCAACAACAGGAAAATAACACGATAAGGATAAACCAATACATACCAGTTATAACCATCGATGTTCATGGTCTCAATTCACCAATCAAAAAAAAAACAGAGTAGCAAAATGGATCAAGAAGCAAGATGCCAACAATATCATCCCTGTAATCCCAGCACTTGGGAGGCTGAGGCAGGAGGATACAGCCCAGGAGGATGGGAAGCGACAGAACTGTACTGCCACCGGGAGAAGGCGCAGGAAGGGTCCTGAAGAGCATGCAGGCAGACAGCAGGTCCTGGAGGACAGCCCGTCCCTAGCAGGAATGTGTGCCATGTGAGTGCTAAGGACAGTCCAAGCCCTTCCCAGCAGCACTAGTCCTAGGTGAGAAAACAGATGCCACCCAAATATCTATCAAAAGAGATCAAGACCCCGTGGTAATCATACAATGGAATGAAAACAAAGAAAAATGATTCTAACTACACATAACCCAATGTTGTGCAAGGACAACTGAGCCTGAAATACACACTGTACCAGTATATTTGCAGATATTAAACAAAAAAAAAAAAAAAAAGCCAGGCATGGTAAGGCATACCAGTAATCACAGCACTTGGGAGCAAGAGGAAGGAGCACTATCGTGAGTCTGAGGCCAGCCTGAACTATACAGTGAGTCTCAAAAACATAAATTAAATTAAAACTACTGCACTGTTCTATAACGTGTGCATGAGTAGAAAGAGCCAAAGAAGACCCTGTTTGCAGCAGGCCACCTTCTCTCATTATAGGAAGGGTGCTCCTGAGGTGGCTAGTGGTGCAGTCTTATTCCTTACACTTTTCTCTATGTTAGTTCTACTTTACATCAATGCACAGTTTAAAAAGTTCTCCTGCAACAATGCAGGTGGGAAGGTGGTGATGATGGCAAAAGCTGGCAGAGTGAGCTGGGCTCACTGGTGCCATGGACGTGGCCAGTGAGGGAAAGCACGGTCCTGGATGTTAAACCATCACATGAGCAGCAGCACTCAGCCTGGCACAGAGTGGGAAGAGAAGTCTAGCTGGGGTGTCTGGTAAGAGAAGCAGCTCTGCAGCCCAAGGGGAGACTGAAGCTGCAGAAGGAAGCTTGAGAGTACTTCCCATTGGAACACGTGTAACCCAGGACTGGACGAGCCCTCAAAACAGCGTTTCTCCGGGAACACTGGGAAACAGGATGACTTTTCAGATTTAACAAGGATGGGGACATGTTCCAGAAATTTAGTATGAGGGGCCAAGAATGATCATGCCCACCATCAGCCAGGCAAGGAAAACTCATTTCATTCAAAATGTCAACACCACCTGTTGAGAAACCCTGATCCTAGGAGAGAGGTCCAGGAGTCACGCACTGTCATGAGGAGATGCTAATGTGGGGAAGTGAGAAGAGCAAGACCCAAGGAGAGGCCCCAGAAGGAGGACAAAGGCAGGACAGCGCTACCCAGTCAAATGCTTCCAGGGCTCCAGGAGGGAAGAGGCAAGTAAATAAGGCTGAGCTCAAGCTGGAAGACACATCTTGTATCTGCTCAGAGAGCAGACTGAACAAAAAAATGCAGATCCCAAGGCATCAGGCTCTACACAATGAGCATTGAGTCCAGTTCTAGCACTAAAAACCAAATCATCCATTTGTAAGAAAACAAGGTTAGGGGCTGGGGATTTAGCTCAGTGGCTTAAAGCACCTGCCTGGAAAGCACAAGGTCGTGAGTTTAATCCCCGGTACCAAAAAAAAACAAAGGACAGGACAGGACAGGAAAGGAAAGGAAGGTTAATACCAATGGGGAGTAAACTGCTAAAAACAGGGGCAGAAGGGGAGGAAACCAAGGTCTGTAGGAAACCAAATAGGTGCCTAAGAGCCAGATGTGATGGGATTCTACCCTCTGTCGTTGTGTGACCATGAGGACCTTGTACCAAAAACAGTTGGCTTTATTTGTTGCTGGAGTTCCCCTCTGCATGTATTTTTTTTTTTTTATCAGTACCAGGGATTGAACTCACGACTGTGTGCTTGCAAGGCAGGCGCCTATGCCGCTGAGCTAAATCCCCGGCCTGGAGTTCCCCTCTGGAACTCCCCTTGACCACTTCCACACACTAAGGAGAGGGAAGGAATGTCTCAACTCTGCAATTCCAGTGGTCCAGTCCCAAGCCCCAGCTCACTTGTCTGGGAGCAACAGCGGCACCTAGCGGCCAGCAAGGGCCTGTGCCATGAGCTCTGCAAGAAAGGCTTTAGCACTACAGAACAGGCTTGGGTTTGTTTCCAACAGGCATGCATGACACACACACACACCATACATAGTTTCATGCTTACTGATAAAAAACAGGATCCAAAAGAGAAGTAAATCTTGCCTATATCAGAAATTCTTTTTTTTTCTTTGGTACTGGGAATGGAACTCACGACCTTGCACTTGCCAGGCAGGCACTTAAGTCACTGAGCTAAATCCCCAGCCCCTATATCAGAAATTCTAAAAGACCATTCCTTGACACTAATTTCCTGAGAATGTTAATTTCCTTAAAAATTACTTTGCTTAAAACAGTGGCTTAAAAAATACCTGCCACACAAGATGAAACATAAGCTTGATCCAGCAGTTCCATGTCTAGCAATCCATCTCACAGATACCCTGGTAAAAAATAAGAAAAGATGTACACATTTCCCAATCATTTCTGGAATATCTGTAATAGGAAAAGCGGGGAGACACAGATGTAACCCAAATGTCTACCAACACAGGACTAAGTGAATCCTGATGTCTAGGTGAATGGTACATTCTACAGTTGTAACTATGCCTACTGATTTGGGCAGACAGAACTCCGTGCAAAAAGCAATAGATTGGGGCTGGGGATTTAGCTCAGCAGCGCAAGCACCTGCCTGGCAAGTGCAAGGTCATAAGCGCCAAAAAAAAAAAAAAGGCAATAGATCAAAGTGTGTAATTAGGCTCTTTGAATTAGGTCACGCTGGTGTCTTTATGAGAAGAGATGAGGACAGAGGCACAAAAAAGCAATCTTAGGAGGAACTAGTCCCACCCGTACCATGATCTGGGACTTCCAGCCACTAGGACCGAGAAAATGAGTTTCTGTTGCTTCAGCCAGCAAGTCTATGTTTTGGCAGCAGAGAAAATAACACAGAGGTGGAACATTTACAAGTATTATGCAAACAAACCTTGGCCTTGATCTCCTCCATGGAGTATATAAAACTTTACCTGATACGGATCACAGATCTAAATGTAAGGGCTAAAACTAGAAAACTCCTAGAAAAAAATCATAAGGGAAAACCATAACTTTCCACTTAGCAATGACTTCTTAAATATAAGACAAACCAATAAATACTAAAGTTAGTATGTTGAACTTCACTGAAATGTTTACAGTTTGCGTTTTAAATGGCAGAACTAGGCAAATCAGAAGGAAAGCCCCAGGAAAGGTGCTAATGGGCACTTCCAGTCAAGGGAGATGAAAAAGCCTAGAAATGTGTCTACCTGGCAAGCAAGAGGTTGTAAGCTTCATCCCCGGCACAAAAAAAAAAAAAGAGAAACAGTTAACAAAATCATATACACTTAAATATATACCTAATATACAACAAAATGATATACACTTAATATACACTTAAAAATGTTAAGGGGAGCTGAGTGTGATGACACACACCTGTAATCCCAGCACTCAGGAGGCTGAGGCAGGAGTATCACTGCGAGTTTGAAACCCACCTGGGCTACAAGGTGAATAGAGATAAAAACTAAGAGGGGTAGTCTAAGGAGAAATACAAGACAAATATCCAACAAAAGATTTGCACCTACATAACAAAAAGAAATATTTCAACTCAGGAACAACACAATTTAAAAATGAGCAAAGACACAAGGTATTTCGTCAGCAAAAAACAAAAAGCCCCACATAGATGGCAAATAATTAGTCACTAGAAAAATCCAAATGGAAACCACAGTAACAATGGGGTACAGTGGCCAAGATAGGAAGATCACAAGTGTCAGCCCAGCCTTGGAAACCTAGCAAAACCTGTGTCAAAAATAAAACTGGGAATGGAGATACAGCTCAGCGCAGAGGCCCTGAGCTCAGAGCCTAGTACAGCAAAGTGAAACAATCCCCCTGCAGTAAGATGCTAATGCACATCCAGTGGAGCAGTACCTGAGCGCCTAAGTCCTGAATACTGCAAGCCTCAGCCGAGGCAGAGGAACTGAACTCATGGGGTTCTCTTCACGCCCTGTTGATCCCAATGCTGATGCAAGAGAAAGGAAGTGCGCTCTGCACAAAGACAGGAGCACAACAAACACACAGGGCATGTGGGTCGGTGACGGCCAAGAGCTGGGAAAAGCCCTGGTACACAGACAAGGTCGGGCTGCCCACACAATGGAAGCTCACTCCACAACAAAAGGAAGGCGGCAGCCGTCCTCCCTCACCTGGGGCTGTGTTTCCCAGGGTTTCAGTTGCCTGCCAATTAAGGTCTGAAAACATTCATGTAAGCTGTGCTACTGCCTGTGATCCCAGCACACTGGGAGGCTGAGGAAGGAGTACGGAAAGTTCAAGCCAGGCCAGGGCAACTTAACAGGACTCTGTATCAAAAAAATTTTAAAGGGACTGGTGATGTACCTTAATGTGAAGGCCCTGATTAAGTTTCCAGTACAAAGTAGGAAAATTCAATACACGAAATAAACAATACACGAGTTTCAAATGGCTGTTCAGAGAACTGTAAGGAAATCTCACGCTGTCCCGCTCGGTCCTGCCCAGGATGTGAATCACGGCCCCTCTGCCCAGCACATGCAGGCTGTGTCCCCACAGGTCCTGCTGCAACTGAGAGCAGGGAGATCACAGCCACCTAACCTGGATCACAGCACGCTGTCCCAACTGTCCCACTTCATTATAACTTACTCTTTTTACTCCCCCATCTGTGGGGGAGCACTAGAGGTAGCAAGAAACAACAGGACTGAAGCTGTTGTTCACACCAAAGATTAGGCTGAGCTGAAGAAGTCTGACAAAAACCTGCAGAAGACTCCACAGGATGTGAGACAGAGAAGTCATTCCTGGGAAGCAGGGCAGGACAGATGGACATCCAGGGTGGGGAAACCACTGCAGACGCTGGCTATGCCCACTGCCATGACTGCACTGATGGTCCTCCAGACACACACATCTCGGTGCCCCTAGTGCACTATGTCCATTCACTGTGTGGGGATACCAGCTCTGCAAAGCTACTTTCCTTACAGAGGCTAGGAAAAGAAGATACCACAAAGGCTGAAAACACTGAGCACAAACAAGGATATGGTGCCTGGAACACAGAATCACCCATACCAGATCAGAGGAAGAAAAAACTCCAGTCCACCTACAACAGAGTCAAACAACCCTATGCAAAATAAACAAAACATGGGGTTGGGGATTTAGCTCAGTGTCATAAGTGCCTGCCTTGCAAGCGTATGGTAGTGAATTCGATCCCCGGAACAAAAAAAATACACAAAACATGAAGAGACATGTGAAAAGAAAAACACAAGTGAAGTTCTGCTGGTGGTGGGAAGAAGCACAAAGATTTGACTCACCGCTCACAGTTTACCACACAAGCCCAGAGCCATGGACATTGTGTCAGTCAGCCTTCTGTTACTATAACAAAACACCCAAGATAATGCCCTTTTATCTGGGCTCAGTTTCGAAGGTTCCAGTCCATGAGCAGGTGCCCCCACTGTTTCAAGGCAGTAGACACTGTAATAGGGAGCAGGAGACTCAGCCAAGAAAGAAGAGTGGATGGAGGTTAGGGTCTTCTGATGACTCTGAAGGAGATACTGAGACCACAGCCCCTCCTCCTCCTGTCTTTCAGGTCCCTGCTGCAAGGTAAAGAGCTGTGTTTTGCTACTTGCTGCCACCATGATGTAGTCCCTGCCACAGGTCCAAAAGCAATGATTCTGCCTCACTGTGGACAGAAACTTCCAAAGCTGTGAGCTAAAACAAACCATTCCTCTTTATAATTTCAAATATTTTGTTACAGTAATGGAAAGCTGAGTAACTCAGAGATGTTAATTTATTATTTAATCTGAAAACTAATCTTTTATATACTCTTACATATAAAGTATACTTTACAATTTAAAAAAAAAAAACTTTAAACACTAAAAAGGAGAACTGGCAGGAAGTGACAGTCACAGGAGGGCCAGCCAGGGATGTTTTCTCCCTGAAATGGGGAGGCACAGGTGCTGAAGGTATCCAGAGAGGACAGGGCCAAAGCCAGAGACAAGTCCAGGAACGATTAGCAAGGACAGAGGTGCAGATGAATTCGAGGGTGAAGGGCTGGGGCAGAGCATTAGAGTGCCCCTGATCCTCAATGTTTCTCACTGCACTGGCAGGGCACTGTGCTCACCTCAAACTGCAACCTGCCTGCCACAGTCTCCAGATCCCAACATGAGCAAAGCCTGGCTTGACTTAAACCTTAAACTTTGACAGAATATGTCTGCTGCATTGAGAACAGGACAAAGTGTAGCAGAAGGTCCAGGTAGAACCCTAAACAAGAGCCCAGGACTTGCCTGGGGACATAGATGCTGCACTCAGGCTGAGTCTGGAGGGAGGATATAAGAGACAAATGACTAGAGAAGGTCTGCCATCATTCGCAGTGGGACGCACAGGAAGGAGCCAATTTTGAACATTTAAGTTCTGGGTTCCTATTAAGATACCATAGTGGAGGCTGGGGATTTAGCTCAGTGATATAAGCACCTGCCTGGCAAGTGCAAGGTCATGAGTTTGATCCCCGGTCCCAAAAAAAAAAAAAAAAACTAAAGATACCATAGTGGGCAAATGGTATCTCCTGAAATTCAAGTCCTCCCAAAATCTGTTAATGCTATTTGGAAACAGGGTCTTTGTAAATGTAACAAAGGGAGGAAGCCAGGTAGAGCGGCACACACCTGCAATCCTAACCACTGGGGAAGCTGAGGTGGAACTATCAAAAATAGTGAGACCCTGTCTCAAAATAAAAAGCACTAAAGCGCTTGCTCAGCAAGCACAAGGCCGTTGGTTTAATCCCCAGTTTTAAAAAAAAAAAAGAAGAAAAAACATGACCAGGGTGGGCTATAAGCCAATGACTAATATCCCATTTTGTGGCTTTCTGAGACGGGGCTTTATTGTGTTGAGTCCCCCAAGTAGCTGGGATTACAGAGTTATCCCACTCCACCTAGCAACTGGCATCCTTATAAATGGGAACTCTGACACCATATGCAGATAGATGGTAGTCACAGGGAAGTAGAGCAGTGATCAATGTGCTCCTTATTATTTCAGATTAAATAATAAGGACCGAAAGCTAAGGACCCCTACGGGTGCCGGCATCTGCAAGCAAGGTGAGGAAGGACCTACCCCAGAGTCTCCCCAGGGAGCACTGGACTTCTCAAGCAGGAGAGAATCAATTTCTGTTGTATCGAGCTACCCCGCTGCTGACAGCCCTGCCTGTCACTCCTAAGGAGGCCTTGTCTGTCTCAGTCCCAGAAAAGGCTGGTGTGAAGGCAGCAGTTTAAAACTTTTGGCTTCTTTTCCCATCTCTCCTTTTTTTTCTCCCTGCTCTATCAACAGAGGCAAATGTTTATTACATTTCCTATAAAATCAGGGAACCTGAACAGAATCACATTTAAATTTGTATTCTCCACAGTCATATGTGCATGGACACACATCTTTTTCTTCTTTTATTTTTTTCCTTTTGTTTGTTTGTTTGTTTGATACCAGACTCATGACCTCGTGCTTGCCAGGCAGGCACCTGGCTGCTGAGCTACATCCCCGGTCCCTGGACACATATCTAACCCTTACCTCAGTTCCACTCCATGCAGAGGCTGTTTCTGTTGAGTTTACCTTTATGCTGGTTCACATTCCTTTAAATATGTTGAGAAAAAACCAGATGCTAATACACAAAAGACAAGAGACCCTAAATATAATTTAACACATTACCAGGACCCAGAGGGAAAATCTTTCAATACTGCACCCATTCTCTTTACTGCTGTATTCATGTTCTAACCCCTACTAAAACCACTTAGTATGAACTCAGGGCCTCAGATCAGCACCCATTGATGACCTCACAGTTCCCCTGTGTCAGAAGTGTGGCACAGAGTGGACCAGCAGGTTCTCTGCTTACAGACTCAAAGCTGAAACAAGCAACTGGCAGGGCTGCAGCCCAAGTTCACAACTATTGTTGACACCAGCTCAATTCCATGTGGCTGAAGGTTGAGGCATCTGATTCACAACTTGCTACTGCCTGGAGTGGTGCTCAACTTTTTTTTTTTTTTTTTTTTTTTTGGTACCAGGGATCAAACTCAGGACCACACGCTTGCAAGGCAAGTGCTTATACAGCTGAGCTAAATCCCCGGTGCTCAGCTTCTTAGAGACACCTAGTCAGCTCACTGCCCCATTCTTCCTCTTCAAAGCAGCCACCACAGATGGAGTGTCTCTCACACTTGGAACCTCTCTGATCTCCCTTGCTTTTGGGCCTCCTATGATTACTAGCTCCATTCAGGTAACCCAGGATCATCTACCTCTCTTAAAGTCAGTGATAAAGACCAGAGTTATAGCTCAATGGCACAAGCATGTCTGCCTGGCAAGCACAAAGTCCTGAGTTCAATTCTTGGACCCAATAAATAAATAAAGTCAGTGATAAGTATTCTTAATCACTCTCCCAAGTACCACCTCAGCAGTGTTAGAGGGTGACTAATCAGAGGGATCTGCGATACCTTCCACAGGTATTCCCACATTTTATGTGCTAACACATAAAAACACACTTCTGGGATACAGCTTCAGAAAACAATGATCGCTTAAACTTATCGTTGTGAATTAACTGACAATGTGACTGAAATAACGGATGAAGCTTTGTTAAAGGGGAAAAATCCACTTCCCCAACCCAAGACTGGACTGAACTGAACAGCAGCCTGAACTCAATTCCCTATGCAGGGGCTTGATGGCTTACTTCTTTATAAAAATGAGAAAGTAACACCTGCTCACAATGTACAAACAGGGCTAAAAAAGTAAATGACAAGGGCCGGGGATTTAGCTCAGTGGCATAAGCACCTGCCTGGCAAGTGCGAGGACATGAGTTCAATCCCCCATACCGCAAAAAAAAAAAAAAAAAAAGTAAATGACAGAAATAACGGGCTGGGATGCCAAGAAATGTAGTGGTCAACAGAGACAGAGGTTACAGTGCCCCCAAAGTCAACCTCTGTTCAGAATAACCCATCTCCAGCCTACCCAGGTGCCCCCTGAAAATTTCTCTTAAATGTATTAACACAGCTGTACGCAGTGGCAACTATATTTGCTTCTTGTGTTCCCAGCACTCAGGAGACTCAGGCAGGAGAATCGTGAGTTCAAAGCTAACCTGGGCCTTATCTACATCGTGAAACCCTGTGTCAAAAAAAAACAAAGCAAAGGTATAAACGCATGTTTCCGAAAGGATCTTGGGTAGTAAGCATTATCCGAACATTTAACTAGCCTGCACTTGCAACACCGGTTTGCTGAAGCCAAACGTCAACTCTCAATGTGCAGGACCACGACAGTTGAGGAACTCGGGCTACGTGTGGATTCACCACGTTTATTACGTTCATTACTTAGCTTACTTTCAACTGTCCCCAAACTACCTTCTACCTAATTACGGCAATAATCGCAGCGAAACCCACTGCAGCCGGCCGGATGCAATTCCAGGATGCGCTGCGATCCCGCACAGGGCGCTGCGGCGCTGCGGACCGCCCGGCCAGGAGCGTGCAGGGTCAGCGACCGATCCCAGGCCACGCAGATGCCCTCGGTTCCGCACCCGCGGGCAGGGAAAGGGCACAGTCTCAGTGGAAAGGCACGGTCGCTGTCCCCCGAGCTCCCAGCCCTCCGGGGCGGCCCCCGGATCCCCAAGTCCCTACTCCGGGTCAAAGCCGTGGCGGGGTCCCCGGCGCTGCCGGCGAGGGGACGGGGCAGGGGTCCGGTCCGCTCCTCTGCGGGGCAGGACGGAAGCCCAAGCCAAGCCGGCCTCGCGGCCTGCGCGCGCCCCGCCGCTAAGGAGCTGGGGAGCCAGCGAGCGCGGAAGCTGACCCGGAGCCGCGAACCGCGGCGGCGGAACCCAGGTCCTGTCAGGAGACTCCAGCGAGGGGGCGGGAGCGCGCAGCGTGACTCAGAGCGCCGGCGCCGGCCGCAGCGGGGCAGCAGGGGACGGTAGGAGACAGCGCGCACGCCCCGGGCGCCGGACTCACGTTTGTACTCGGCCATCAGCCTCTTAAGCGCCGTGCCCGCCATGTCCGGCAGCAGCTGCGCTCGGCAGCCTCACCTCAGTCAAGCCCGTCGCGCCCACCCCGGGGTTGCTTCCGGGTCGCCGCAGCGAGCAAGAAGTGCTTCCGGGGCGGGGCGCGGCGCGCAGGCGTAGTCCACGTGGCGTGCTGGAGGGGCGTGGGTAGCGACGGTAGACTAAGTCTGCTGGTTCCGGTGACCCTTGCCCACGGGACGCTGCCCACACGCTTACTCCGGAGTTTGCGGTCACACTGCACTGGTCCCGGTCGCTTGTCTGCCTCCTCTGGTCGGAAGACACATCCACAGGGAAGCCTGCAGTTCTTTCCCCCGTTGTGGCGCCAAGGGAGAAGACTGCGCCTCTTTGCAGCCCTGGGAAACGTGAGCTCAAAGCTCAACACCGATGCGCTCCTCTGACGTCCGTCTCCTGCCCTGTACCGCTCTCCCCGACATCCTGCTGGCATTCTTACAGAGCACTGTACCTCCACTTACTTTCACAAACGTGGTTTAGTTTGTATCGGGATGAGTTCCAGCCCCAAATGACCAAAATTTAAAAAGGCAAAATGTGTTATGAAAGCCAGATGCAACTTTCTCACCGCCGCGGAGCCAGACAAAAGCCTCAACTTCAAGAGCCCTGGGACCTCCGCAACTCCCTCCTTAGAGTCCTTTGTTCACAGTTCAGCTTTAACTGGGCACACCTGGTAACTCTTAGCGTGGTCCACAAGGGCCGTGCGCAGTGGTTTCCTAAGCAAGGACCCTGGGGAGGCTGGCTCTCAGTGTCTTTTTCAGCTGAGGTGCTAAGCAGAAATATTAAAATACCCTAAACTGGGCGTCGTGGCACATGCTTGTAATCCCAGCACTCGAGACTGAGGCAGGAGAATTGCTGTGAGTTCGAGGCCAGCCTGAACTGAATAGTAGAGGTCTCAAAAAGAAAAAAAAAAGGAAAAAAATGCCTTAAAACTAGCCTAACATCCACACCCACCTGCCTCTAACCAGCTCTGAGCCCAGCAGTAAAGCAAAGAATGGCATCATGAGCAGTGCCGATCAGCAGGGAAAATGTGGCCTGGCCTGGGCAATGTGCCAGAGGCAAAGTTAGGCCATCAGGACAAACCAATTCCCAGCCTCTTCCAAGTCCATTCCTGGGCAGCCTCACAGGACAGTCAGCATGCACACTGAGCTCTTAACATATGCCCTAACATCAAAGGCGGTGCTTAATATGAGCCAAGAGACAGAATACCAAACTATATTTACTGTTTACAGTAGTAAAGGACAACAAATAATGTACAAATTGGTGATAAACACAATAGAGCCAACAAACATCCCACCCCAAGCCCATACAGCAAAACAAAAGAACACTTTTTTGCAGAATTTCAAGCAAGCAAGAGATGGTAGGTCATTGTCAGGTGACTGTGAAAGTCAGAGAATGGCTGTCAAGCAGCAATGGATCCTTAGAGAAGGACAATAGGCAGAACTATGAACATTGTAATTGGCATAGAGCCCAAGATATTTCACAGAACTGGAGTCACCATACTAATACATGACATCAAGTAGCGGAGCACAAATCCATGAGAAAAACACAAAGTCACCTTTCCATGGGTTTCTTTTGCGACCACACTTTGAAGTAGCTCTTTTACACAATAATGTAACTGCAAA
Organism: Hydrochoerus hydrochaeris; assembly: GCA_004027455.1. NCBI lineage: Eukaryota > Metazoa > Chordata > Mammalia > Rodentia > Hydrochaeridae > Hydrochoerus > Hydrochoerus hydrochaeris. The sequence goes on along the minus strand of PVLA01013006.1, from coordinate 13,850 downwards.
TTCAGGAAACTCAAATCTTTTTTATAAGGAGACCATAATCATTCATTAGAGGCAAATATTAAAGGTCTGAGGCCCCAATGCAATTACCAACTGAGAAATGGGGTAGTTGCTTTATTCTATGTTACAAAAAGGGCAAAAGCTAGTTTTTATTGTGCCAATCTTTGTCCATGTACCCTTTTCCAGGTACTGACCAGAGGGACAGTGTCCTGAGCTTCAGGCCCCCAGAGGAGCAGAGAGACCTGGGCCCACATTACTGAAAGACTCATTGCGTGTTTTTCATCTTTCAAGGACCAGTCCAGTTTTACCCTTCAACTTTATCACATGCTTGACAAAGCCTAGATTTGCAATACTTAGCATTGTAGTGACCTGTAAAGTCAAATCCTACCCTCCTTGTCCCACAGCCGCAGCAACTGGGAGAACACAAACTGTCTACATGATCACAACAAAAAGCTCAGGAGCCATCTCAGCTCTGGGCTGAGAACCTGGCCACAGATGGAGCCGACATTTGACAAGTCTTGGGGGAAAATGTTTGGGAGGGGAGAGAAAAAGCAAAAATGAAAAAAAAACCTCACGACTCATTTTATCTAATCAAAAAACAATCTGACTGGCCCAATTTAAGCTGCAGACACGTCTCTGTAGATGCAGTTTTGCAGAAGTGCACCCGACAGAGGAGGGCTGTTTGGTGACTGTCCTCGGCTTCCGCAGACTCCGTGATCAGCTTGGTCGTGCGCTCACCATTCCACAGCGAATGCAGCATGCAGAATGGTCCCTCTGGAGGCTGCACCTCCCGTCTGCTGCTGGAACACGTCGATGGTGTCTTCATCCTCCATCTCCAGCTGTCAGTCATGGTGGCCAGGCCCAGTGAGAGGATACAGAAGATGGCAGAAGGGAAAATGAATGGGCACAGTGTTCCCGGATCTGCTCCCCTAGAGTCAGCCTGCCCACCTGTATTATGGGTCATGATGGGGAAGAAGTGTCTCTGTGGAGTCACAACTGCTTACCCACTGTTAATCCAACTAATTTCCTGTAAAAAAACTTATGGAAGAATAGTAACAGCTAAAAACTTAACTGTCAGAAAGTCATTAAACTGAGATGTCTAAACTTCACATTGAAAGTGACACACAGACTCAGATCACAGTGAAACCCCTCCACAGGCTTTACAGAAAGTGCAGTGGGTCATAAAATAAAGGACCAAGAAGAGGGACTCACTGCTGGCCCTCCCTGCCTTCAGTGCCAGGGTAGAAGCCAGCAGACCTTTCCCATCTGCTTCTATTGTGATGAATCAAGTACAAAAACATCCCCTAGCCTCTTCCCATGCTGAACACAAGGCCCGGGTGGCATTTCCCTCCGAGACTGGCCCCAGCTGGGAGCCAGAACATGTCTGCAGCCTCCTCAGGAGAAGTCTCTCTGCCATTGCTACTGCAAACACGAGCCACTCCCAGGGCGAACATCTGAGACAGCCAACATCTGCCCCACTAGGTGTTCCTGCCCTTCCAGGCCTTTCCCACCCTACTCCCTCCCTTGGGCATTCTCAGCCCACAACTCTGTCTCATGGGGACAAGTTCAAAAAGTAGCTAGAACTTAGGGCCAGGGATTTAGCTCACTGGCATAAGCGCCTGCCTTATAAGCGCAAGGTCATGAGTTCGATTCCCAGTACCAAAAAAAAAAAGCTAGAAATTAAGTGTTTCAAAACTACTTTCAATAGTTGACATAAATGTTCTGCAAAAAGATTTTCATGTTGTAAGGGAGAAAACAAGCTACTATCTCCATTTTACAGGAACAAAACTGGGACTCCCAGAGATTAAGTGATTGAGATCACAAGGCCACCCAGGGACAGCAAGAGCTGAACTTCAGTTTGAAGCATGTTTAGCTCCAAACCTGAAACTTCACAAGACACAGTGTGGTGGGCATGTGTGTGAGACAAGCTCTGCACTTATGGTGACAGTGAGGTATGACAGCACCTACTTCCTGCCTACCATCTGAAAACACAATGGTTATAAGGCATGAGACCTGAATCCAAGACCCAACTATAAACTGACTGAAGTTGCAAACAAAGAGTCCTGGACAACTGGTGGGAAGGGGCTTCTCCCCACCCTCCTGGTGGATTCCAGGTCATTCCCCAGCTAAAGACCCAGGGCTCCTAGGAGTACAAGTTTCCAAGCCTGGGTGTCTTCAAACAGCAAGGGTAACATGTGATGGAACCATTATCTCATCTGAAAAAGTTAATCTCAACATACCACAATTTTTAAATCTAATTAAAAAGTATTAAAAACCAGGCATGGTGGCACACATCTGTCATCCCAGCACTCAGGAGGCTGAGGCAGGAGGATCGTTTCAAGTTCAGGACCAGCCTGAGCTACAAAGTGAGCTCAAGGCCAGCCTGCACTGCACAGGGAGACCTTGTCTCAAAAAGCCAAAAAAAGGGGTTGGGGATTTAGCTCAGCAGCACAGTGCCTGCCTGTCAAGCACAAGGTCCTGAATTCAATTCCTGGTACCCCAAAAAAAGCTAAAAACAAAAATTATTCAGAAAATATAAGACACACTTAGACATTGTATGGTTTCCTCTTACATTAAAAACGTAAGACATAAATAATGAGCAAAATAAAAATCAGAAATGGGAAAAAGGGGGATAGACTTTTGCAAGCGGGAAGGGGACCAAGACATGGAGGGAAGGGGGGGAATCACAGGAAAGAGGGTGAAATCAAAGAATGAAGAGATGTTGTGTACGTGGACCGGCTCCCCATGAGGAATTCGGTCCTTACACACTGCAAACATGGGCTGATAATAAAAACGAGGAGGGGGGAGCCCTGCAAAAACATTGTTGAAACACAGAAACACGAGGCAGGCCCCAGGCACGCAGCCAGCCACATACCTGCGCTGGAGTGTCTGTCTCATTAATGGGCTGACCATCAAACCTGAATCTAATCTGTCTCATTGACAAGCCCTGGAAAGAAAACAGAATTCTGTTAAACCTTCACAGCTGAATTAAAAAAAAAAAAATCAAGAACCAAAATACCAGAATTGTGCATATACACACACATATGCACCAGGTGAGCAGAAACACTGCAGCCGCAGCCCATCCCAGTGCTCTCTGAAGCTGCCCTCCCCACACCTCAGTCCGCACCCTGCCTGCCCCAACTGCCCCTCCTCCCCAAAGCCAGCAGGACTTCTACACGGGGGCTGGCGCCACCCATTCCCCCTCAGAAAGCTCCTGGAGAGACAGATCAGGTGACAGCAAGAGACAGATAAGGTAAAGGAAGCCACAGGACAACTGCAGGAAGGAGGGGCACTTTCCATCCAGCCATCTCATCGGTTCCAAGGGGCAGGTGAACACAACCGTTTATCAAGTGGCAGCGTTAATACAGCATCTCTGTGTCATCTAGAAGCTATCTAGGAGTGGCACTGATGAAAACACAAACCCCAGGGACAAAGCCAACAGAAAGTAGGGGCTGGCAGGCAGAGGCCATGCTCTGGGTGCAGGGGCCAAAAGCTGTGGGCCAGGGTAGAGAGGCCACAGCGCCTGGGCCAGGGATGCAGGGATAGAGGACCGTTGCTTCAAAGGTCACAGCCACATCCCTAAGTCAGCCAACAGCACCCCAACTCCAGGAAATTGTCCCTTGAAGGTAGCAAATGCAACACCTACTTCCCTGATCTCTAGGTGAGGACACCAGGGACAAGTGGCCAGCCAGAAGCAAAGAAAAAAGCCCGCCACTACCCCTTCCACCCTCCAGCTCACTTCTGGGACACTTGGTGGGATATGGAAGCTCAGCAGTTCTCAGATTACAGGGTCTGGGCCCTCAAGGCCACCAACCCGGGGCAGGCAGCCTCTGCCAACATACCCACCCTCACGCACAGGGCGCCACGAACATTCAAGGGAAGATGCCAACAGGAAGTCAGACCAGAAGAGGAAAGGGAGGTGAGACGAGAAGGAAGGCAACAGCACAGTTACAAGGCGCGCGTGCGCAGACACACGCACATAGGCACGCACGCAGCCACACGGAGACCAAGCCAAACAAGGGCAGAGGCAGCCAGCCCAGCACTGCGGTTCCATCCCAGACAGCAAGCACCGCCTGATGTGGCCACAGCTGGACACAGTGGGACAGTGGGATGCAGTGGCAATGTGCATGGGGTGACGCCCTCCATGAAAGGGACCCCACATGGATCCCAGAGAACAAAACAGGCAGGTGGACCCAAGTATACCTGTGTGATCCAGGTGCTCATAGGACACTGTCAGCCCAACCAGAAATGACCGCTCTAACTGGTCACTTGCTATTTTGAAACCCAGTAAATAAAGGGAAGTCATGCATTTTCTTCCCTTTGCTTGGCAGAGTGCAAAACCAAACCATTGACACAGTGTCTCCACAGGGAGAAGGGCCTAGAACACACCGTTGGCCACTCCTGAGAAATTCACAGATCGAAGCAGGAACCCCAACAGCAGGCAGCACCAGGCCTAGCGCGGTCCCGGAAGACCTGAAGAGCAGCCCACCCCAGATGCGCACCTGCCGCTCGCAGTAGGCCTTCATCAGCTTGCTCAGCGGGGTGTGCCTCTTGATCTTGAACTGCACCACCGAGCCGTCCTGCCCTGCCACCTTCAGGTTGATGTGGTCATTCTCGGTCTTCACGCCCTCCTGCAACAGATGGAAGCAGGCCGGATGGCCTCCCAAAGAGCCTTCGGGTCACCCAGAGGGGTTTTCTTAAGGTCATTAGAACCAACCTAATTCTTAAAATTCTCCAGCACTTCACAGCCACTCATGTGACTGTTTTATTTTTACACAGAACTTATTTTTAACTTCTACTGACTAAACATCCATGTGTAGGAGACAGTGCAATGCTGGAGTCCTCCAGGTTAATACCAAGAAGAAAGCTGGTTTGATACATCTAGGAGGAAATCCACCCATTCTAAAGCTCTCACACAGCTGGTAAAAACCCCATCCACAGGTTACACGAGCTGCATGGCACCGGGAAATTCAGCAAACAGAACAGAGCCCAGGCCGCAAGGGGAACACCGCAGCAGCCTGTGTGCCAACAGCAGGCCCCTGCCAAGTGGGCACAAAGTGGGCAAGAGCCGTCTTCCTTGGAGTGTGGGGCTCAGCCTGTCCTGGGACCAACAAGGGCTCCACAGCACAAAGACCACGGAGAAAAGCAGGCACAGGAGCCACTCCTGAAATTTTACTCTCCTGTAATTCACGATGCACACAAACTGATCAACAGCAGCTACTCAGGCTTTCTTCTCACCTGGAAACATATAGTGAACTGATCAGAAAGTTTTTACTCAAGGCACTGAACCAGCATTGGGGCTGCTCAGCCTACAAGGGAAGTGAGATCCCACAACCACTTTCTGTTTTCTTGGCTGGGGATCTAGCTCAGTGCTTGCCTAGCAAATGCAAGATCTTGAGTTCCATTCCTAGTACCAAAAAAAAAAAAAAAAAAAAAGAGTTTGAGCACTTTGTCTTCCAAGCCTGCCAGGCCCACTGAGGGCCACTGTGCCATCTGCCACTTTCCAAAAGTAAAGGAGCCATTTATTTTTTAATGAAAGACTTCCCTGGTGGCCTGAAAGACCAGGCCTGCCAGCAGAGTAGTATCTGTATGTCTGTCTACCAATCCGACCCTGTGGACCCAGGCAGCAATGCGGGGAAGCAGGGGGCCTCTGGAGCTGCCTCCCTTCCTGGGGAGGGGTTCCTGGGGACCCTGGGTCTTACTCCCCACACACATCTGTCACACTGGGCCTAGAAAAGGGCAATGAGTAGGCACATGAGTCTCTGCCCATGTGGCCAGAGAAGGGGCCCCAGGGTGACAGCCTGTGGCTCACAGATGCCAGAAGGTGGGCTCCAGCACAGTAAAGTGGGCACAAATGACTCTCAGCCTCCCTCCCACAAGGTGGTTCCCCACTGAGCTCCCTTCTGAGCTCTGGCAGCCAGAACAGGATGCCAGCAGAATGACAGGCAGGGCTGTGCACAGGCCTAGACAGCCAGCAGAGCACCACCCCCTAGCTCTAGGAAGCCTTGCTTAGTAGTGGTGCACACCTAAAATCCCAGCACTCAGCAGGCTGAGGCAAGAGAATGGCTGTGAGTTCAAGGCCGGCCTGGGCTTCATTTGGGAGCCTCTCTCTCAATAAATTAACCGGAAAACAAAGATCTCAGTTCACCCCAGTCAGTTCCCCACCTCCGATACCCAGGGGGACAGCCGCTGTTTCCTCCCAGCCACCACCACACGGACCAGGTGTGGCTATGGGCCCTGGGTCCCTGGGCAGAGAGTTGTTCTGAGCAGGGCAGGGCCAGGGTTCCGGGCCTGTGGGTGGAGCAGCAGCCACTCGTGACCACGGAGAGAGCTGAGCCGGTCATGCCCCGCACTGCACTTCGGAGTTCAGCCGGCACCACGTGGAGCTGTTGTATTTAGCTTCATTAACAGGATGCCCCGCAAACCACCGCGGCCGGGCCTGGGATTGGCGGTGCCCGCTCTAACGTGGCGAGCAGGCTGCGCTGGGCTGGGCTCTACCTGGACGACGTTCTAAGCGCTGGACCACTGCTCCACCTACGGAGCCCGAGCAGACCTTGCGGCGGGAGCTGATTAGGGCTGACCCGGCAGGCGGCTGAGGCAGGAACGTCTGCACGGTCAGGAACCCGCAGCCTGGGCCTTGCCAGGATTCCAGTCCAGCCTCAGCCAGGGCGAGCGCCCAGGTCCCGGAGAGGAGAGCAACCAGCGCCCAGCGCCACCGAGGGGTGCGCGCAGCGAGAGCCGGAAAGACGCCCCGCCGCTCGCGCAGGTGCGGCTCCCGACGCGCCAGCCGCAGCCGCCGGAAGCAGGGCGGACGCCGCACCGGCGCCAGAGCCTAGGACAGGGTCTCGGGGGCGGGGCTCCGGCAGCGGGGGCGGGACCCAGGGACTGGGCGGGGCGGGGCTCCGGCAGGGCGCGCTCGGGGGCGGGGCGCGGGCGCGGCCGGCCTGCGCGGGCGCTGTGGGGGAGGGGTGGGGGGAGGGGCGGCGGCCGGGCGCGGCCCCGCAGGCTGAGTCCTTCGCGGGGCCCGCGGCACGGCAGCCCGGCTCACCTTGGGCTTCTCCTCGGACATGGCTGCGCGGCGGCGGCGGCTGGCGACGAGCGGCGGAAGTGCAGCGCGGAGCGGGCGAGTCACGCTCTCGGCCCCGCCGCTCTCCCGCCGCAACTGCTCGCGGGGCCGCGCTTTATCCCCAAATCCCCGCGCGCCGGTTGGCCAGCGGGGATCACGTGGGTGTGCGCGTGCACGATGCGCGCACCCCAGTATCGGGCGCGCGCCCAATCGGTCGCGCCTCCCGGGGGTTGGAAATGCGTCACGGTCGGCACCGGCGCGCGGGCGCGGGATCGGCGTGCGCCGCAGGGTCTGGAGGTCTCTGGCGCGCCTTGTGCCAGGTCAGCTCTGGGGCCGCTGGGCGTCGGCTTCGTCCCCTCGCGGCCCTACACCAATTCTCGTGCCGACACGAGTGCAGACTGCGTTCATGGAGGAGGAAAGTCGGGGCACTCTGGGACGCCCTCCGTGTCTCAGATACCAGGCAGAGGAAGAGGGATGCCTCACCCACTAGAGGCAAGTGTCACCTCTGTAGGCCCTGGGCACCCCACGGTGCCGGCCTGCTCCCCTCACTGTGCACTTCGTGGGTGCAGCAGGCAGCAGACCCCATCCTTCTGCCGTCTGCCCACCCCACACACCACCATCCTACACCCCTCCCAGGCGTTGGGCAGGCCATCAGAAGAACCTCTCGGGATAGGGAGGGCCCCTTCTGACTGCACCTCTCACTCTGAGCTCACCCAGGTTGCACGGCTTCTGTTTCCCCACAGAGCCAGTCTGATGTGTTCTGAAACTCAGAAACGAAAGTCAGGCAGCCTACCTATGCCCCTGTGTTGTGATCAGTTTCTAGGATGCTGTCCTAGGTCCTTGCAGCCATACCTCACTGTGACCCATTTTATAGAAGGCTGAGAAGGCAAGGTCAAGGCTGACATGGCCAAGGTCACAGTGCTGCTAAGCAGTACAGCGAGTAGAATACCAAGGTCTCCTGCCAGCTTGAGCAATAGCCAGACCCTCTTGGTCCATGGCTCCAGAGGCCTCTGAGTATCTGGTTGGCTGAGCACTGTAAGCAGGAAGTCCTGGGGAACCAATTCTCTAGAGTGTCCCAGGGCACAGTCTCCTCAAGGCAGGCTTTTACTTTTGCAACTCTGAGTCTGTGAAGGATGCAGTCTTGCTCTGTCCTGGCTGCCTGAGACCAGCGGCAAGAAAATGGAAGTCCCCATTTGTACCTAAGTGTCTACCCCATCTCCCAAGGCCCAGAGACAGAGTGCCACCCATTTCCTGTGAAACTGAAGGGGCTTAGAGCCAAATGTCCATTGACTTGAACTTCACAAATGTCTACCAATCTTGAGCATTTGCATTCTCAGGAGAATTGCAAGGTCTCCCTGTGACAGTCCCATCAGAGCCAGCCTCACACCACAGCCGGCCCTGAGGTTTGGTTCTGCCTTCTGGCTTCGGAATGATGGTTGTGTTTGGCCAGATGTGCAAGTGAAGGGTCAGCTCAGACTGTGCATCTGGAGAGGAAAACAGTGGAGACCTGCCCTGCTAAGGTGGATGTTGGGGTCAAGCCTCCCAGGCTGGTGAGTGTGAGGTGACTTGGAGGCAGTGTTCACCAATGACTGTACCCCATCAGCTCCAGGACACCATTAACTATAAAACATGACACTGTGTGCACCGACACACATAACACTGTGATGAGCTATGATGGAAGACATCTGGGCTCTGAGCCATTAACATAAAAGCTGGGATTCTGAATTGATGAAATGCAGTAGTAAGTGTGCTACAATAGGAAAGTTCTTGAGCCTGTCCCAGCACTCTGAGGCTGAGGAAGGAGAACTGAAAGTTCTAGCCCAGCATGGGTAACCTGACTTGGCAAGCCTCTACCTCAAAAAAAAAAAAAAAAAAAAAGTTTTTAGTTTTGCTAGAAGAGAAGCTTTCAAAACTGGAGCAAAGCATGGTTGCTAAAAAGATCAAATTAAAAAGAAACCAAGTCCCCTGACTGATGAGTTTTCAATTTTTTTTCTCATTGAAATAAAATGGATTTGAAAAAAATAAAAAAGAATCCAAGTGTATACTTTACCACAGAACAATAGAAAAAAATGGCTCAAGGGCATCACAGGACAAAGCGGGACATAATCATCCTTGCTAGCTCAGAATTGCAAAAGTAAAAGACTTGACTTTGAAGAGAAAGCCCTAGGGCACCCTCCTCAGAAAGGCCAGAGAGGGAATTGGTTCCCCAGTATTTGGTCCACAGTACTCAGTTATCCAGCCACTCATGAGGCCTCTGGAGCCATGGTCAACAAGCTTGGCAACATCTACTTGATGCCAGTTTTACAAGCATGCAAAATGCAAGAGTTATGGGATCAGGGAGGCTTCCACCCACATTTCAAACAAAGGCCTGGGAGACCAGGTAGTGTGTACCTGAGAGGACAGCACTGAAGCTGTGAGTGTGAACCCAAACATGCTGTGAGGACTAAAGAAAGTTGAAAAAGCGAAGAACGTGAAAAGTCAGGAAAGCTATAAGAACTGAGCAATGCCAGCCCAAGAGAGGCCGTGCACGCTACAGTCACCAGCAGTGCCGTAGAAGTGAGGCTGTTCTAGTGGTTGGGAGCTCGCATTGTACTGCGGCTTGCTCTGAGTGCTGGGCAGAGTTAAAGGATTTACTCTTCACTCTACTGGGTTTCAGTCTTGCTTTGGTCCCATTGATTTCTATCTACCTAGTCTTCCCTGTAGTGGTTGATACATTGTGTCAACTTGAGAAGTCTGGAAGCTTAACTCAACAATTCTACATCCTGGGGAATAGGAGGCATGCCCTTGACTCTCAGATATTGTTCACTCTGTCCACTTGAGTTTACAAGTTTGAGTGGCTTTAGAAGGGAGCCAGTAACCATCCCGAGCCTTACACCAGGACTGGAACAGAGATGGGGTAAATACAGTATAAAGAAGGAAAAAAGGTTTGCTTCTTTGCGCTTGTTGTTTTTGCTGGCTGCTGCCATGAACTGTGGCCTCTGTGCTGTGCCTCCTGCCTTGGAGACAGCTGATTACAGACTGAAACCTCCACAAACTGACCTAAATAAACCTTTCTTCCTTTCACTTTGAGTGTAGGATATTTTATGCCAGCAACAAGAAAGGTAACCAAGATATTCCCTTTTGGAATGGGAATGTATACTTGTGCCTTTGTGTGTCAGCAGTGTTTAACTTTTTTTTGAATTTTACAGGGGCTCACAGCTAAGCGTTTGCTTTAAATCTCAGAGAAGAATTTGGTCTTAGACTTTTCAGCAATGCTGGCTGGCATTGTCAGAACTTTGGTAACCATTAGAGTTGAACTAAATGCATTTTCCATAAAGGGATACACGTGAGTCTTTTTGGGCCTGGTATGCAGTATAGTATGTTTTATGTCTAAATGTCCCCCCAAACCAGTGCACTCATAGGTGGGGCTTTGGGGGTGATTGGATCATGGGGGTGTGAGACTCAGCAGCAGAACAGTCCACTCCTGGGTTTATAGCCGTCTTAGTTACTTTGTTGTTGCTGAGAGGAAAGGTTTATTTCACCTTGCAGAATGTATAGGTTTCAGTCCACAATCTGCTGGCTCCAAGGCAGGTGGCATGCTAGAGGAGAAAATAGTTCCTGGCATGGCAGGCAGAAGGCAGCAGCAGCAGCAAGCAGAAAAGCAGCAAGCCTGCCTTCTTTCTGTCCCTTTTTATTCCATCCAGGGTACAAGCCTCTTGAGCGGTGCCACCCACATACAGGATGGAGCTTCCATTATCCACACCCTTAATCCAAGTATCACACCCTTAATCCACACTCACACACCCTAAACCTGGACTCTGAGTTATCAACACAAAAACTGGGAAATGCAGTAGTTTGGGGGCTGGGGATTTAGCTCAGTGGTTTAAGCGTCTGCCTGGCAAGCACAAGGTCGTGAGTTTGATCCCTGGTACCAAAAAAAAAAAAATAGCAGTAGTAAATGTGCTACAACAAGAAATTACTTGAACCAGTTCCAGCACTCTGAGGCTGAGGTAGGAGGACTGAAAGTTCAAGGCTACTTTGGAAAAGCCCCACCTATGACTGCATGAGGCTTTGGGAGGACATCTAGGTAAAAGCCATAACAGTAGCTAAATGTGATGCTGGACAGTAGAGCCTGGTCCAAGGAAGTAGCTCACTGGTCGAGTCACCTGGAAAGGCATGTCCCCCTCCCCTGCTCCTCCCTTCACCTCTGCTTTCCATCTGCCAAGCTGCCCTGCCTTGGAGCTGGCAAACTATGGACTTGCACACTGCAAGCCAAATAACCCTCTCCTCCTGAGAGTTGTGGGTTTGGGCATTGAGACTCAGAGACAATAAAGTGACTGAGACACATACTGAAGTCCCCACCTTCCCGCCCACTGCAGACCCACATGCTCTGCAGTGAGGGTGAGAACAGCTAATGCAAAGCTGATGACAAGTAGGCAGGCTGTGGGGAAGAACGTGAAGTCACAGGACTCGGATGTGGAGACTGTAGGGTGCTGAATGCCGTGCCGCACTCACTGTGGCCACACCGGAGCAATGGGACATGGGCAAGATGGGGAGGGCAAGGCACGGATGCACTGAGCGGCCTGGTTCTGGACAGATGGATGGATGGACAGAGGTGACCATGCATATGGAAGGGGCTGTGCAGGGTTGGGGTAGCACGTGCTGCTGCCTCACAGAGGGCTCCTACTTGGGCCAGGCAAACTGTCCCAACAAAAATAACCAGAAAACCCACATACTTTTTTTTTCTTTTTTTGCTGCAAAATGCTTTATTTCCTTGTGGCCCAGGATTTGGGAGAGGACTCCAGAGGGGTGAAAAAGCTGCCTACTGGCTGGAAGGAGAGGGTTAGGCTGAAGCCCGGATGCCAGGTGATGCAGGAGCCACTCAGAGGCTGCCGGGCCCTGGGGCCTCCCAGCCCGGCTTAAGGGTGAGCCCGTGGAAAGGCCCTCACCCAGCCCCGCCTGGGCCCTGCCAGCCTGTGGAGGCTAGTGAGACGGTCACCCGTCATCTTGATGAGCTTCAGCTCCTCACCTAGGAAGTGGTTCTCCAGGAAGTCAGACACAGGGTCTGTCTTGGCAGAGTCCAGGACACAAAGTCCCAGAAGAGCTTGGTTCAGTTTGTCCAGGTCAGGGCAGCTTCCACAGTGTCCAGGGTTTCACCCACTTATCCTGCACCTCTCGAAAAAGAGCACAGCCACTGCACTGGTTCTGCATCTTCAGGAGACACTCAGTGCCCTTGTGTTTCTCCTTGGCCAATTCACAGGAGAGACAGCCTGCGCCTACCAGAGCCGCCTCATCACAGTGGAGGTGGTAGCCCAGAGAGAGGTAGCTAAAGGAGGCCTACAGGATGCATAAAATAGTTTAAGAATCTGTTGAACATTGCACATGTCTACCAAAGCAGAGCCTGTCTCTGGGACAGAGGTTCCAGAACCCCGGGAACTCAGTTTTTCCTCTGAGGTATTTGGTGAGTAGCACACCATAGTCATCAGCTTGGGGCACCATAGATATACAGATGGACACTGAGTGTGGTGTTACACACCTGTAATCCCATCTACCTGGGAGGCTGAGGCAGGAGGATCACAAGTTTCAGGCCAGCCTGGGCAACTTAGTGAAATCTTGTCTCAAAACAGCAAAACTGGGGCTGGGGATTTAGCTCAATGGTATAAGCATCTGCCTAGTGAGGTTGGAAGTTTGAGCTCTGGTGCCAAAAAGAAAGAAAGAAGGAAGGAAAGAAAGTGAAAGAGACAGCAAAAGTGAGAGCCCAGGCTGTAGCACAGGGCAGAGCCCCCCAGTAATACCACCAAGAAAAAACAAAACAGGGTGGCCTGAACAACAGACATCTATATCTATTCCCTCATGATTCCAAAACCAAGGTAGCATCGGGGTTGGGGGCAGGAACCCCACACACGGCCCACGGCCACATCCTTACTGTCCTCACATGGCCATTTCCCTTCTTAACCGAACTGTGGCCCTGTGAGGCTAGAGCCCCATCCCTGACCCTAGGTACCCTTGATTACCTTGGTCAAGGCCCTGTGCCCAGTGTGGACGCAGCCGGAGTCAGGGGTTCAACACTTTTGGGGAGACACTGTTCAGGCCACAGCACATGCAGCAGGCAAGCAGTTAGGCTGAACAGCACTTCAGAGTCCCTCAGGGTGGGGACACAGCAGCTGGTGCAGGCCTGAAAGCATGAGCAGCAGATAAATGGCCAGGGGCTAATGCTCACCATGCAGCTGAGGCGCGGGCATCAGAACTGGGAGCTCAGCCTGAGCCCAGCTTCCAATGGCTCCTGATGGCTCCTGATGGCTCCGTGGCTACACAGGACTGGCGGCCACCCGCCTCCCAGCCTCGGCCCAGCAGGAGCTCGCAGGAGGACAGCAGCCTTGGCCCAGCAGCAGCAGCACCGACAGTTCCACATGCCACATCCAGAAAGAATGTTGACAAAGGAAAGTGAGCCGATGCATGAGAACAAAGCAGGACACAGTTATAACAAAGCCACAGGCTAGCAGATGGACGGGAAGTCACGGTGGTTGGTATACTCAAGAAAGGGGACCAGGAGGTGGGGAGTCCAAGAAGAGAAGTGGCATGTGTATTAAAGTATCACCACAATTATTTTATTCATCATTTATTACTTTATCATGGCTCATAGTTAGAAAAGTGAAATAACAAAAACCCAATACAAATTTGGAAACAAAAATAGTGTAACTGGAATTAAACACTAGGGTTTACAAACAGATTAGACACAGTGGGAGAAGTGACTAATAACTGGAAGATAGGGCAGGGGAAAATACACAGAAGTAGAGGAGAGCAGGGC
>PVLA01013005.1:0-39927 GCA_004027455.1 Hydrochoerus hydrochaeris | reverse complement strand
TCTATGACAAACCAACAGCCAACATTATACTAAATGGACAAAAACTGAAAGCTTTCACTTTAAAATCAGGAACAAGACAAGGATGTCCACTCTCACCACTCCTTTTCAACATAGTTCTGGAAACACTAGCCAGGGCAATCAGACAAGAGAGAGAAATAAAAGGAGTAAAGATAGGAAAGGAAGAAGTTAAATTATCACTGTTTGCAGATGACATGATACTCTATATAGAAGACCCAAAAGACTCCATTAAAAGACTGCTAGAGGTAATAAACACATTCAGTAGTGTAGCTGGATACAAAGTCAGTGCTCAAAAATCAATAGCATTCCTGTACACAAACAAAAAAATCACTGAGAGAGAAATTATGGAAATATTGCCCTTTACAGTAACATCTAAAAAAAATGAAATACTTAGGAATCAACCTAACTAAAAATGTAAAAGACCTATATGCTGAAAATTATACTATACTTAAAAAATGAGATTGAAGAGGATATTAGAAAATGGAAGGACATTCTTTGCTTTTGGTTAGGAAGAACCAACATTGTGAAAATGGCTATACTCCCAAAACTGTTATACAGATTTAACGCAATCCCAATCAAAATACCATTGACATACCTCACAGATCTAGAAAAAACACCCTTAAAATTCATTTGTAAACAGAAGAAACCTAGAATAGCAAAGGCAATTCTAGGCAACAAAAGCAAGGCAGGAGGCATCTCAATTCCTGACTTGAAACAGTACTATAAAGCCACAAATCAGATTAGTACTGGCAAAGAAATAGACCTGAGGATCAATGGAACAGATTAGAAGATGCAAGCACAACTACAAAGACACTCAGACACCTGATATTTGACAAAGGGGCTAAATATGTCCACTGGAAGAAGGATAGTCTCTTTAATAAATGGTGTTGGAAAAATTGGCTCTCTACATGCCGAAGACTGAAACTAGATCCATGCATATCACCATGCACAAAACTAAAGTCTAAATGGATCAAAGACCTCAATATTAAAACAGAAACACTAAATCTGCTGGAATGGAGACATAGGGGTAGGCAGAGAATTCATGAACCAAACGCAAACTGCACGGGAAACACTTCAAAGAATCAACAAATGGCATCTCACATTATTGAAGTTTCTGCACTCCAAAGGAAATCACCAACAGAGTGAAAAGAAAACCAACAGAGTGGGAAAGAATTTTAACCAGCAACCCCTCAGACAAAGGACTTGTGTCCAAAATATATAAAGAATTGAAAAACATCAAGCCCCCCAAATTCAAAGACCCTCTCCAAAAATGGGCATCTCAAATGAACACATAGTTCTCAGAGAAAGATATACAAATGGCAAATAAATACATGAAGAAATCTTCGCCATCACTGGTCATTCAAGAAATGCAAATTAAAACAGCATTGAGATTCCACCTTACCCCAGAAAGAATAGCTGCCATGAAGAAATCAACTGATAACAAATGTTGGTGAGGCTGCAGGGAATAAGGAACACTGCTCCACTGTTGGTGGGAATGTAGACTGGTGCAACCAGTGTGGAAATCTATATAGAGAATTCTCAGAAGACTAGGATTGGAAGCCCCATTCAATCCAACTATCCCCCTCCTGGGTATTTTCCCCAAAGAACTGAAAAGTTCATATCACAGTGATATATGTGCACCCATGTTCATAGCTGCACAATTTGTGATAGCTAAATCCTGGAAACAACTAAGATGCCCATCAACTGCAGAGTGGATGAAAAAGATGTGGTATTTTTATACAATGGAATATTACTCAGCTATAAAAAAGGATGGTCTTGAGGCCTTCATAGGCAAATGGAGACAACTTGAGACTATCCTCATTGGTGAAATAAATAAGAATCATATTTATAAATATCATATTGTGTCTCTAGTATAAAAAATAAATAAGAACTACAAGTGTAATAAAACCAAAAGGTGTAATTGCTATTGTAAAAAAGAGAGGAAAAGAAAGTGCTCTAAGGAATATAACTGCATGTAAGTTTGAGTGTGTAAAATAGATGACCATATTGCTGAATCTTTGTTGGATCTTTGAGCAAAACTGTTTGTAGTCTGACTATTTGAATATTTACTATGTACCCTTTAACTTTGTAACTTGAACAACTGCATCCAAGATGACAATACGTAATTTACAAATTACTGATTTCTGAGTGGGGCTTTTTCTCATTCTCCTTTTTCTTTCTTTCTTTTAGAATTCTGTATTATTGCTACCCTTTTCTGTTTTGTTTTTTTTTTCTTCTCTTTAAATAATATTTTAAAAATGTATAATTGCTATTGTAAAAAAAAGAGGAAATAGGAAGTGCTATAAAAGATATAGCTGCATGTATGTTTAGATATGTGGGATTGATGACCATATTTCTAGGTTCTTGTTGGATTGCTGAACAGATCAGTTTGCACTCTCACTGCTTTAGTGGCCACTTTGTGTGCTTTAATCCTGTAACTTGAATAACTATTTCTAAAAGAACAATGTGTAATGTATCAACAAGTGATTTCTTACTATTTATCTTCTTTTCTTGAAATTCTGTAATATTTCTACCTTTTTCCTGGGTTTTTTTTCTCTTTAAATAAAAAAATGAAAAAAAAGACATCAAAGTAGCTAAATTCATAGGACAAAGGACTAGAAGAATAATTGCTGTCCAGAGAAAATTCTGGGTATCTTCAAAAAGGGCTCCCTCCATAATTCAGCTTCATTTGATTTGGCACATGTGTGAGGAAGACAATCCTTGAAACTGGAAAAAGAACTATTCAGCTCAAAAGAGGAAGAAAATCCAGAGCTCTCAAAGGAGTGAAAGAAATGTTTTTCCTTCTCAAAAAGAGATAAATTTAAAAATTTAAGGATAATCACTACAATTCTCTAATAGGTTTGGCTTAAAAGCAGAACAAATTATAAGCCCACTAATTATTCTGGTCTTACTTCATCTAGCACAGTTTAAAAGTAAGAGCCCAGGGGATCTTTAAAGGTATCTTTTCCTAATACCATTAATTACAAGAGTAAAGCTCAAGAATATTTATAGGCTACAATTGTATTCATTTGGAGCTATCAGCATTAAATCATTCTTAAATACATGAGGTAGTGTTAGGCTTCCTTAGGTTACATTTGTCCAGATTATGTGAGTTTTGAAATACTTTTCAAAATTTTTCATGTGCAATAGTCATTTTCATTATCAGGGATTAAAATTAACTTTTCTGTGTCCATAAAGTCTGATTTTTAACACAGAGCATGGTGACACCATATATAACTGTGCCTCAGCCAATTAAGAATTCTTTCAAGGTCATTTTTAATTGCATTGATTGGTTAAGTAATTTTTAGTGGGACTCACAAGTATAATACATTCACTTTGAGATAGCAACTGTCTTTTATTTTTTAACATCTGGATTCAAATATTCTTGTTTTGGACAAGTTTTTGTAAAAAGCCCTGAAATACATCTTAACAAGAATTATTATTACCCTTAATCTGATTGTACTTAGCACCTCTAATGATCATTAAATCCATTTCCTATTTATATTAGACAATGGGATAATGGGAAAGATTATAAATTAGCTTAGATTTTAGTTTTTCCAAACCAAACCATTCAAATTCCATTTCCTCTTCTAATTGCCAATATCCAAAGTTTTCTACAATGAATACTCTTTCTTTATGGATGCATAATATGAATAGATATGTTTTATTTCTGTCACAGACATCATAAAATGCTATCTCAACTACAACTTGTCCATTATTTCCTTTAGAATACCAGGCACAAAGAGGAATTGATTTCTGAAATTGAGTCACATCTTGAACATGAATTTTCATTAAAAGTTACAGCTAGGGAATTCACAGTGTTTTGTATTTCATTTTACTATGTAACTGAAGATCATGATAAGTAACTAAATTATCAATTTAGTCTTCCACTTTTTAATCTCTCAATTACATTTGAAAGTAGCATCTGTTATGCACCACAAATTCTCAACGGGAAAATTGCCAGGATTCCAAAGCATAGCAAGTAGAAATTTAATTAAATCTGACATTTCAGGCTATGGACAATTAATGTTCTGTCTTACTACAGATAAGTTCCTTTGTAATTTTGATTCCTCAGGCATCTTTAAAGATATCTTTTTCTAATATCATTAATTTAATTTTTCCAACTTTATTGAAGTATCAACAAATAAAAAGCCATACATTTAAGATACGCAGGTGGTGTTTTGATATATGTTTATGTCTTAGTTGTTTTATTTTTGTTTTGTCAATGGGTCAAGCTACTTGGCATTTGCAATTTAAAGAAAGAAAGGGGTTATTTTGCCTCTAACTTACAGTCCATGGTCATCTGGTAGAGATAGCATGACAGAGGGGAATATTGGAGAAAATCTCTACATTATGGCAGTAATGTAGAGTAATTCAAGGTGAATCCTCTGATAAATACAGTGCCCCCATAACCTAACCACCTTCCTAACACGTGAGGATTGGGGGCACACCCCAGTTCTGAACCATAACAATGCATGTGTGAAACAATTATCACTCTTGATTTTATTAACATACCCATCACTTCACATAGTTTCCATATTCTTTCTTTTCTATTTCTGGTGAGAATGCTTGAGATCTGTTTTCTTCACAAATTTCAAGTCTACAGTACACTATTATTAGGTATAGTCACCATATTGTATGACATTTTCCCAGAACTTTCAAGCCCACTTACACCACAAGTTTCTATTCTAACTGAAGCTAAAATTTGTCTTTGTACTGCAAATAATAGACATCCCTAGAATAACTATAAGTAATGAATAGTGCTCACAATAAAAGATGGACAATAAAATTCTTAGAGTCCTTACATTTTCCAGAAAATGGTAAAAAGCTATGGTTAGACAAGGGTAACCAAAGAGGTCAATTTATGCAAATATTGGGCAGCTACAGACCCCTAATATGCAGCACTAAGCAGCCTGTATGTTTACCCCTATCCAGGAAACTTCTTGAGGCTTGGAGGGAAGGTCAGTATTGCTGATCTGCCAGAACCCTGGACACAGAATATCTTTTTGTGGGATGAGAAGAAGTAAAGGACTGACATCATTTCACTTTCTAAACTTGACATTTACATTGTCTTTTTAGTCAATAGATTCTCTTACTGACTGTGATGGGAATTGCATCCCAAACCTGGGCACATGACACATCTATACATGTGGACACCACTTAATGACACATCCCAATTAAATTGTCAGAATTAGCTAGGTATCTCTAACAGAATCCCTAAAAGACCATCGATGTCTGGATTTAAATGGCTACAACCAGAAATATAGAACATCTGACTAGAGGGTACAGAATTGAGAGCCTTTGAATGCTTCTTTGTGTCCATCACTGTCATTATCTTGAAATGGTGACCAGCAAAGGACTACTGGGATCATGAGATGGGTGTAAATGGTGCTGAGCTGGGTGAATTCATGGAGGAGCCACAGTTCTCATAATGAGAAGGGATAGTGCTGGTGAGCCATAATGAGCTGCAGTCATGTCCACATAATGACCTCTGCATTTCAAGGAATTCAGGTGAGATCCCTGGGAATGGGAATCTCATAGAATCATCCACCTTCAGCTTCCAGGAGACCTCACTGTTTAACATACTGTGTCTATGCCTCCAAGTAAGATTTTATATCTTGTCGTGATATGATCCCAAATTTCCATGTTTATTAAAATTGTCACCACCTTTATCCAATTTAATTATGATTGCCATTTCATAAGAACTTTATATCAATATGTGTAAAACTGGTATCTTTATAATTATGCATCTTCTATGAAGTTCCTAACCCAGCAAAAAATAATCATCGATTACTACCATAAACTTAAGATGGTTAATCTTTATGCTCCTCTCAACTAGGTCAGTGATGAAATATACAGATGCAGGGCAAAAAGTGCAGAAAATTTCTCATAGTAGATTTCCAATTATTCCTCTTAGTAGCAACAGCAACAAGAACAAAAGAGGTACTTAGTGTCCCATAAAATCAATTCTATCTGAACCAATTTTATATAATTTCTCATAAAATGCCATTGGCATTCACTTCTGATTATGATTCTCCAACCTGTGCACATATCTATAGTCCAGTGATTCCCAAAGTTTAACATGTTCCAACCAGCTCATCCCACTGGAGGGCTCAAATCACCAGTGGTGAATAGTTATTTAACATCAGATGATTGAATTTAAATTAGAGCTGCCCAGGAGCAAGACATACAAATTACAGCCCCACTGTGAACATGTTAATATACATGTACAGGTCATGATCTTGAGAAAATGTGATTATGACCTGATCAGTCTAAGTAGAGCTTGAGTTTGCATTTTCACCAAGATTCCAGTGGTGCCAAAAATGTTGGACCACAGCAAGCAGCCAGACTTCAGATAATGCCTGTGTACCGGCTGCACATAGGCTCCTCTTCTCAAGTGTCAGTTTGCAGGGTCCATGGATCAGGATGGGTGAAAACGTTATTTACCACTGTTAATTAGTTCTATTGAATCTAAGTGCACATTTAAAAAAATATTGGCATAGTGTAAATAGAGGTTGAGTTTTACAGAATCTAATCACATTTTGAGACTCATTCTTACTTGTCTGAAGAAGACTTAACTCTAAAAATAAAACTTTTTACAAAGGGGTCACTGAATGGCCATGTGTTTCTGTATTTCTAAAAAAGCTATCTCTGACTGAAACCTTTAAAATAACAACCCTTCCAAAGAATCAAGCCATATATATATGGCAAATTTCCTTATAACATATAACGGAAACTCACATGATTAATTCTATAATGCAAAAATATTCATACAAAAATGATTACAATACTGGATCATAATATGAAATAATAAGAAAATACAAAGAAATACAAACAAATTAACTTGTACTTACCTTTGAAATCCCTGTGGCTCATGTGAAAGAGACGAGAGAAAGGAGGGTTACTGCGTGGGGTGACTTTCTTTATGCAATGGAGTCATTGCTGTCGATTGGTTCAATGGGATGCTTTTTATTTTCATGCAGCTTTAACAAGGAACCTATCCCAATGATACTTGTTTTAGGCTGCTTTTGAGGATTTTGCAGAAATGTGACATTACACTGTGGTTGTTAAATAGATCTGTGGCTTGCACTGTTGTAACCTCATTTGAGTGGTGCTCTTCCACAAAATGTGCATGGATTTTATACATCTCTTTAATCTCATTTGAAGTGAAGGCTTCTGTGTTTTGCCTTTCCTCCACCACACAAGAGGTCTCTTCCATAACTTGTTGGTGTTGGGAGACAATCACCCACAATGAGAGAGAGAGAGAGAAGAGAGAGAGAGAGACTGAGATAGAGAGACAGAGACACAGACAGAGACACAGTGACACAAAGAGAGAAAAAAAAACCACTGGCTGAGTTGTGACCATGTGATGTTCAGCATCACATACTACTTGCAAAGTACTGCTCATTTATCAAGTTAAAATTTACTAGAAATGTTTGCTCATCTTGTAGAACACTCGCAGATTCAGTTACTCTTGGTTGAAGGTATATATATATATATATCTTTCCTCACTTATTTAGTTTTAAAATATTAGCTACCAAGATTTGCCCTAAACGCATCCTTTTAATTAGATATAAGATCTAGATCTAAAATTATTTAAATAGCTAGGATGTCACCAAAGTTTCTAACACCTAAATCAAGTACTCACAAGTTTTCACAGCTCACTAAGGTGATATATTAGCCTATCACACCCCATTCCACAAATTCTCTATTTATTTATTTCTTCCAGTCCTACTGTTATCTTCAATCTCTGAGCCCATCACAGTTACAAAAAAACAGGAAAGGATCAGGATTAAAGGATGAGATTTACAGAAAGGCCTTGAATGGGAGAGGATTATGTAGTATATATAGGGCAACAAGGGAGCAAATGAATTTGCCTTGCTAACTACATTAAGATCCTCAAGACTTTCTCAAACTCTGGGGAAGAATTGTTTCTAAAGCAGCACATGAATTTAGAAATCGCCAGAGGTGACACACACTACAGACCTCCAGGAGGGAGGTGTTTTAAAAAGAAGCAAAAAGAAAATAGATAGTACGTGGTAGAAAAATTCCCGTGCCATACAAAACTGTATACAGAATTTCCAGGCATAAATAGCAGGTGGATATTTAGAGTCATATTTTTGTCTTTTAGTCCCAGCATTTGAAGGGCATGCTAATAGAAGAAACAAGTTCACCTACAATGAATATGTGTTGATTCAAGCTTAAGGAAACAACAGTAAGACATAGAAGCTTTCACCGCTTCATTCCCAGGGTGTTGTGGTGGTCTATGGGGCGCGGATCTGGTAACAGGAAAATGTGGACTAAATACTTTTCTTAGTTACTGTGTTTCTCCTTCTCATGCACAAACTCTTTGACCCT
Organism: Hydrochoerus hydrochaeris; assembly: GCA_004027455.1. NCBI lineage: Eukaryota > Metazoa > Chordata > Mammalia > Rodentia > Hydrochaeridae > Hydrochoerus > Hydrochoerus hydrochaeris. Next base: position 31,551 of record PVLA01013005.1, on the reverse strand, counting down.
GTATAAGAAAGTGCCTTGTAGTTAACTTTCTGTTATCTACAAGGAGGCGTTATGGTGTCACAGATAAGCCAACAGTTAGAGAGTTTCCTTAAAACTCTCAAAAAGGTGGATAGAGAGCAATTTTTGGCTTCAAGTTTCAGATTAAGGTGGAGACAGTTTGCAGACGTAAGTAGCAAACCACAAAGCCATGGTCACAGCAGGTGTGCAAGTGAGATTTTGCTAAAAACTCTCTGTGCATGCAGGAGCCTCTAAAGTGCCTTCTAGAATGTGAGAAACTGATAGCAAAGTGGACAGGCAGGACGAACATGGGGCAGGAACAATGCACCAAATAGGCAGGAAATGGAACAGAGGATAACTAACGTGCTTTGTATGTGATGCAGGCAGGTTCGGACTTCCCTGCCAGTAGGAAGCTTGAATTTAATTCCCAATACTACCATAAAAATCCCTCAATGAGAATGGGACTTTGTAATAAAGCAACAAACATAAAAAGTGACAAGATTATCTAAGCATATATTTTCACATCATATAAAGAAAGGCAATGTAGGAAAACTATAAAGCCTGTTACAAAAGAGCTTTCACAAATTGTTTAGTTTAATTGTATTAATGATGATAAGGATAACTAATACTTATTAAGCCCTTATGACATGCTAGATATCAGGTGTTACTTCCTTATATTTAGTTTTCATGAATTTCACAAACTCTTCATTAATAAGCACAATTATAATCTCACCCATTTTATGGATAAGGAAACTGAGTTGCAGACAAGTCTCTTATCCTTTTACATACACCTGGCTTGTGACGGACTGGGACAAAAATGCAATTTACGTTCAGAGCTAGAAATAAGTCCAGAACAAGGGCTAGAGAAAAACTGAAGCCCTGGACCAGAAGTAGGGAGGGAAGGACCCCATTTTCTTGACCACACTGTCAGGGTGAAGTTTCTGTCATCCTGAGCTTCTGGATGGTGGGGCAAGTCTGTGCCCTGTCTCAAATCCCACTGACTTTTACTGCCTTTACTGAAATTTAGATTTTTCTTAATTAAACATTTCTCCACTTGTTACCTGAACTCAGTAGAATTTTCAGAGACAGTTTTAAACTTTTCTTTAGTTATGTTTGTTTTCTCTGGGAAAGGGGGCTGTCGTTCTGGAATTGCTTCCCTGCCCGGTAACACTGTTTTCAGAAAAGGGCCAGGCTGCAGGCTGGGGCTGTCTGCTCCTTCTCTGGCCTGGTTCTGCTCCACTTCCGGACCATGAGCTTTCTGAGGTGAGTCGTCTCCAATTCCCGTTACATTTCATCCTACACAGAAGTGGTTGTGTAGCAAGAGACACAGAAGACCCTTGTGAAGGTATCTGGAGTTCTTGGAGTAGCTTTTTCCTCTCTGGAGTCTTCCTCATAAATTCCCGATCCACTCTGGCCCCTGTGATGTTTAGCCTCTCTCTATCCTCAACTCTGATCGTTGCATCCGTATTGCTCCCCTGCCTGTGTATAGACGTCACCCCTGGTGTAATCACTTTAGCAGAATCACAGTCCTGTGTGCCTTGTTTCCTGGAGACTAAAAATGATTGATTTGTGTAGTCTAATTTTGTTTCTTGTGCAAGGGCAGGAAACCAAAGACTGTTGAACTCTATGCAGTGATCACATCACAGACAAGCGACAGTTAGAGACAGGGAAAGATTTGGAGAAAATCACTGTTCTTCCCTGATTCCACCATGTTCTCGGTATCCATCTGCTTCGTGGTGCTGTGTCTCCTGGCTGCAGGCAAGTTCCGTCCTGGACTCTTCAGCCCCTGCCCTAAACCTCCCTCCACCTTGTTAGATTCCCTCCAGGGCTCATCCTCCAACCTCTCTCTGCTTTCTTTTCAGGCTTTCTTGATGAAGTCAGCCAGCGTCCAAGGCACCTAGTCAAACGGAAAGGACAGAAAGTAAAAATGCACTGTGACCCAATGAAAGGACACAGCTATGTTTTCTGGTATCAACAGATCCTGGCAAAAGACATCAAGTTCTTGATTTCCTTCCAGAAGGAGAATGTCTTTGATGAAACAGGAATGCCAAAGAAGAGATTTTCAGCTGCGTGTCCTGAGAAATCACCCTGTAGCCTGGAGATTCAACCTACAGAGCTGCAAGACTCGGCTGTGTACCTGTGTGCCAGCAGTGAGTCCACAGTGTTAAAAATTGGTTGATGCTAGTGCACAAACTCTCCAGGGGACCAGCTCAGGAAGCAGGTGGCACATTAGATGTGGAGGACATAACAGAAACTAGCTAGAACTAGCTCAGGCCAGAAGGGAATTCACTGTAAGGTCAAATGCATATCCCAAAGAAACCCAACCAAGAACAGGAATTTCTGAGAAGTGAATTGGAATGAATTTCTAGAACTTACACTGCTGATTTGATAACTCTTATCTTTTTTTTTTCCACCTCATTGTTCTCTCCGGTCTTAAATTGTCTTTTCCATTTCTTAGGTCTCACAGTAATTAGAAGAGTACAGGTTCGGATGTCACCCTCCAGCCCTGTTAAGAACCAACTTGACTGCCTGTCATAGTAGATCACAAATACCAAACATGGACACTAACACTCACCCTGCTTTACCTATGGACACACTCTTAGAAAATGTAACACTAGCTAAAAAGGCTGGGTTATTTAGATCAACATAGAAATTGAGAGCCTGTCTCTCTTACCTGTGATCAAAGATTTCAAGGGAGGAATTCACTAATAAGGGGTTAGGATAGCTAATAGATGTCCATTACCAGTGAAGAGTGAGTGATAAGAAATGTATTTGCTGTTTGCAGAAACCATGGAAAAATAGAAGGATATTGAGAAACGCATCATGCTTAGTGTACAGAAAAATATTACAACAACTAAAGGCTGGTTAATCACTTTAAGAAATTAAAGTAAAATGATCATAAAAGCTAATTTTCATTTTGACAACTTCTAGTCACAACTTCAAGTGACTTTGTAAATTCACTAATTGGCTTCTATGGAATTGAAGGAAGAGAACATATTACTGTATTTTCATTGGGGAAAACATCTAACATTCAAGTTATTAAAAACCTCAGATAACTCAAATTGTAACAAGGACAATGCTTTCTATATTAATATAAAGGCTGGAGAGTGTCAGCTCTACCTCTGTAGTTGATTAAACTTAGATAGGGCAAATATAGAACATAAAATACCTCTGTTGAAATTTGGTGATCCATTCTGTTTGCAAAAATGACCACCACTTGCCATTCCATTTTAAATAAGTTTATACTGGAGGTGTGAACAAAATATATAAAGGATATTTAATTTTTTTTGAAAAAATTATTACAGTAAAAGACATATTACCATTAATCCTTCTCAAAATACTCTTCCTTCCTGAAAGTATAGTCATTCCATGATTCTTGCTACTTTTTGAAGTAGTTCTGGTGGCCCTCTTTCTTGAGTATCTTTAGGAGAAATTATTAAAAATAGAATGACTGCTGTTATTGAATGTCATCCACTAGAAAGGCTGGCTGATAAAAATGTTACTATGTGTCCTTTTCCACCTTATCAGATCTGGTACCATGTAACTTTTGGATTTTCCCCAAAGTCAAAATGACCATGAAATGATCAATTCAGGACATCCAGGAAGGTCTATATACATATATTATAAAGATGTATGTCATTTTCCCTAAAAATGACATACATCTTTATCATATATGTATACAGGCACACATATACATACATATATGTATTTTTCAATAAAAGGATTTAATTTTCATAATTTAAACTCCTTTTTAAATGAATGCATTCATACATGAGGAAAGCACACAATTTATTGGGTCATGGGGCTCATTTCTTGGGTTAAGTTTAGAATGAGAATTAGTGTAAAGGTCACAGCAACCACGGTCCCTGCCCCTGAGGGAAGCGTAACAAGCTTCTGAAGACAGACAAGGGCCAGGAGGTCTGAAGATGAGTCTCAGTTTCAGGAAACACAGGGACAGAAGTCTGGGTTCTCCCCTTTCTTAACAGGAGGCTGGCCTCACATCTGAAGGAGCCTCATCTTGGCCCTGACCTTGCCATGGTCACCAAGCTCTTCTACTCTGTGGTCAGTTGCCTCCTGGGAGCAGGTGATTCTTGGATAAAATCAAATACCTTTTTGAGCCCTGAATCTAGACTTTTTGACCTCCAACATCCAGCTTTTTTCTGAGCTCTGCCTGCAGCTTCTACTCGACCCTCATGGGCCTCATGAATGTTGCAGTGACTCAGATACCAGCTCACCTGTTCACAGGTGTAAGACAAGACACAGGTATAAGACAAGACACAGTGCTGAAATGGAACCCTTTTAGCAGCCTTCATAGACTGTTCTGGTTGAAACAAAATTTGAACAAGGTTTACAAGTGCTATTTAAGTGTTATTACAAAAAGAAGTATAAACAATGAACCTCTACCTCCCATGGTTTCATGTTGGACTTTGAAATTCCCTTTGATTTAATCTGAATGTTCAGCACTAAGATCCTAAGCACTCAGCAATATATCCCTTGGCCAGCAGCAAGGTCACATGTCCACAGAGCCATCCCCTTGCTTTGCACAAAGTTTATGCTCTGTCACAGGAAATGGAGCAGGGACTCGGTTACCAAAGACCAAGAGACCTGAGCCTTTTCCTTTCAAGGGCACCTCCATGAAGATGGATTCACTTTCCTTTCTCTCAGATACAGTGAGTAAAGCAGTATTTCTTCCAAGAACTGGCACAGTGAACATTTTTAGTCACACATATTTGGCTTCTTCCAGAAAACATCCATCCCTACTAATTTGTCTTGATATCTGTCAGTGCCTTCCGGAATCCAGGCTCTGCACACGTCCTCTGTACTGTGTGGTGTAATCTGATTTGCCAGATCTGCAAATATACTCCTGCTTTAGACTTCAGGGTGAATCTGTGCTTCAGGTGGGAGATACTTTACATGTTTTCTTCATTTGGGATAGAGTTTCACATCACATTTACGGCCAGCTCTTCCCTTCCCTTGAGCAATCTAGTCTTTGAAATTAATCTTCATTCTACCTGGTGATCTTCTGAGATCAATTTCTCTTCCTAGTTCCAATCTTTGTTCTCTAGTTTCTTTCTCAAATTTAACTCTTGGATGTTCTCATAATCCCCAAGTGTCCAGCATCAGCCCAGTCCCAAAAGAATTACCTGTTTTGGTGGCCTTGGACACATCCCTCATGTCCCAAGAAGGCATTTAGATGCCCACTGCTCACCTGGGCTTCTCAATGATGCCTGCTGTGAATCAGTCACTAGAGGAAGTTCAGGGGGATGATTCAGACTCTAGAATCAGTATAGTTTTTATTTGTCATCTTAAAAATAATCCAATTACATTTTGCAAAGAATATAGACTCTGGAGTCAGCCATGTGGATCACAGTCCTGCCTTTTCTCTCACAAGGTCTGTGCACATGAGCACAGTTCAGAGCCTCTCCATGCTTCAATATTCTCATTTATAGAATAGGTACAATCCTAGGCTACTCAATGGATTGGATGCAGTGAAACAAGCCATGAAGATCTCAGGCATAGTTTCTAACAACTAATAAACCAGCGTACGTAAGTTCTAGTTACTGGTTTTGTTTTGTTTTGTTTTCTGTTACAGTCCAGAATTCCTATGCTCTGGATTCTCACTTGGTTCAATGATTTGTTTCTTATTGGGCCACTGATGTAAACAACTACATCCAACTTCTCCCCTTACCACACCAAGTGTGTTGACATCTACTTGAAACCCACATCCAGAAACCTGTGCTTCCTTTTCCAGCTCCATCCAGGAGAATGAAAATCTGTCCAGAGACTTCATCCTACTTTGTCAGTCCTGCAGTGCTGGACAGTATCAGCAGAAATGCAAAATTAAAACGTGCAGCCATCATATACTGCTACATATGACTAATTCTTATTTTGAGGGATAAGAGAGAATTTTTAAGGTGGATAATATTGTTTTCGTTTAATAGGTTAAGAAATATCAATTTACCCCATGTCTTATGATATTATTTTAAGCAAAGATCAGGAACAAAGAAACTAAGCTCCCTGTAGTAACAATTTTCCTATAAAATTACAAGAACGACCTTAAATATCTGTCTGAAACAAACGTACAGCAAGTGTTTCACCACCATGGCTTTGTTAAAGTACTTGATAATCTCCTGGGAAAATACATTACAATATTCACTAGAAGTGGCAGGAGTTTGGCTTAAGAGGACGAATTAACTCCACAAATTGCACTACAGGTGAAATACTAAGTTATATACTTGTACTGTATTTCATTTAACCCTTTCACCAGCAACAATAACTGAAGTTCCAAGAGGATCAGTGTCAGTTTAAGATGTACAATAAGCTGATTGCACAGATGACATTTGATTTTTTCTGAGAGAGAGAGAAAGAGAAGGAGAGAGAGAGTTTCACTACGTATTTCAGGCTGGATTTGAACTTACTGTATAGCCTATGCTGGCCTTGAACTCCTGACAGTCCTCCGGTCTCTGTCTCCCAAGTGCAGGAACTGGTTTGACACTTGAAATAAGATTTTTGTTGGATTCAATTTATTCTATTATCATCATATTGAATTAAAGATGAAAAAAGGCTTAGAAAAAGCTGAGGAAACTCACGGTATAAACAGTCAAGAGACAGTTAAATGAATAGTAAAGTAGGAAATCAAAGAGTATAGAACTTTCTCAGGAAAAAAATCACTTTAGATTCTTTGGAGAAAGACAGAATCAGTACATTTGCTTGAGGTTAGGGCACAGACTTGAACTCTCCTCCCACTTCCTGCACTGTGACTGCCAAACTTTTCAATAATTTGGGCCAACACTGGTATCATTGCTTGAGGACGGCAGAAATGTTGGCACTTGGGAAGGCTGTCGTGAGAGTGAGTGGATGCTACAGTGATCTGCTACACAGTTTTTGAACAATGGGATTAGATGATCAAGTGTCAGAGCTAAGACCCAGAATGCACTAAGATGGGATTGCAAAGCCTGTTGCTCTGACAATTCTGACCCCGCTCAAGGGCTGCAGCAGGCAGTGAGCCTTCTGCTCAAGGAGCTGTGTAAGTAGGGACCCTCCTGCAATCTCAGACAGTCTGAGACTGATCAGAGAAGCTGCAGAGAGGCAGACCTGAGTTCTGGGCTGAACTCTGCATGAACATTCGGAGATGGGCAGCAAGTTTCTTTCACTGGCCATCAGGATATCTGCTATGTTTCTCGACAGTTCAGGCTCCACAGGATCTTGTTCTAAAGCTTCTCTGAGACAGTGTCATTAAGCAGCTTCTGCTGCTCTTCCTCCAGCCCCATCTCTTTCTCATTGTTCTTCAATCATCCAAAAACTATGGCATCCTGTTGGCTGGGTAGGTCTGGATCTGGGAGTGAAACCAAGCAAGAATGGCACCAAGGAAGAGCTCATATATTAGCACTGACTGCTTGGAGAAAGATTATTTATGAAAAAGAAGTTATTCCCTAAGGATTTGTAGTCATTTTATCTGTAACTAGAACATCTAATCAGAAAATTATCTGACCAAAAGATCTGTGTAAATGACCCTAAGATCTAGGCATTCAGTGCTGCATTCCCCTGGCTTCAGGAGGAGACTGTCCCGCTTCAGGGTACAGAGTAGAAAGGGTAAAGACACCAATATCAGAGCTGTAGAGAAGAACTGGCAGGCGCAGACTTAATAAAACTGAGAGCTTCATGCAATTATAAGCAGCCAGATTGCTTCTCAGCTCCAGACATGACAATGACAAGACGCGAAAGGGAGAGAATGATTGCAATTTCTGTAGCATAACCATCTTAGGAATTTCAGGAAAGATAAACTCCATCTGAACCAAAGGAAATTAATGCAAGAGCTATTAAGTAATAACTCCACACTAAGGACTATAATTGTTATTAATAATAAAAAGAATAAAAAGTTAACTTGAAGAGCTTGGTATTTAGTGGAAAGGTGGACACAGACATACATCCAGACATTTAAATATGATGGAAATGATGTAAGTAGACACAAAAAATGTACTAAGTCTGTTCAGAGATAGAGGTGGAATTTCAGAGTACTATGGGAAGGAAAGTTTTCAATATGACCTGGAATGATGCTCCAAATTCAGATACTGAGGTTGAAAGAAAAATTTACAGCCAAGGAAGAATCAGAGAAATGTAGCAGAAGTGAGAGAGTAAATGTGGTACCAGAGAGGTGGCACAGGTGTAGGATATTCGTGTTACGATAGCCAAGAAACCTATCTTAAAATTAGAACACAGAGAATCTAAAAATTTAGTTTCATTTGGATTTATAGAGGAGTCTGAATATTTTTGAGCAAGGGAACCACTAGGCTTCCAATCAACATGATGGAGAGAACAGGACACTTAACCTACATTAGTGATACTGTATGTGCTTTTGAAAATGTGTCACTAAGGTCGGTCTCATTTCCAGTGTTCTTATAATGATAGAAGGAGAAATAGGAAAAACATCAAAATACATTACTTAAATATAAAAAGAAGGCAACAACTGAGATAGTCTAGCCAGACAATTTTGAGACACTGAGCGAGAGCCATAGTAGCAAACCTTGAAAGGGAGTACACAACTGAGGTATAGAATGGGCACAGTTTTAGCATTTGTCTGACTCTAGAAGTAAAGAAGGTCAAAGAAAGTGATGAACCTAAGATTCAAAGAATAGCAATATGGCCAGCAAACCTAACACAAGTACTCAGCAGAGGAGATATATTCAAATTGGTCATTTTGACTCTGAGCTACATTAAAGAGATCCATGTTTATCTCTATAAGCACAGAAACAGTCTCTGGACTGTTTTTTCCATGGTTAGTGGCCTCCCACACTATTATGTTCCACACTTCAGGATTTGCGTGCGCGCGCGCGCGCGCGCGCGCGCACACACACACACACACACACACACACACTACTACAAGACATCCACACACCTGCATCTTCTCTTGCGACCTCAGTGATGTCCAGCAGATGGCAGTATCAGATTGACAATGCAGTCTTGTCTCTTCCTCAATCACTTAGTTTTATTTTTGACTCATTTTAAATAAATTTTACTGTCTATATTTCAAGTATCCGGCGCAATGATTAGGTATATTTTTAGATAATAAGATGATTACTATAGTGAATACAATTCTCATATCTATCATCTCACATGATTACTTGTTTTCTGTGTGACAACATCTAAACTCTACTCATTGAGCAAAAATAGCAAACACAATACATTATTAACTGTGGTCCTCATGTTGTATACTGGTTCTCCTGGATTGCTGCTCCTGCATTCCTGCTACTTTGTAATCTTTAACCACATCGCCCGTTTTTTCCTTCTCCTGGTAACTCTACTTTATATTTTACCTTTGTGTATTTGACATTATTTTTTAATATTCTAAGTATAAGATCACACCCTACTTTTATTTCTGCTTGTAGCTGATTTCACTTAGTATAATGTCTTCCAGCTGTTGTGACAAATGGCAGGAATCTTGGATTGCAAGACTCGATATTGTTTAGATGGCAATATTTTCTAAATTGATTTAGAGATGCAACTAAATTCTAACAAAATCCCAGTATCATTTTTCTCAGAAATTGACAAACTAATATTGATTTTCCGATGGAATCCCTAGGAACTGAGATTAGCCCGAACAATCTTGAAAAGGAAGAAAATTATGAACTCATACTGCCAGATGTCACAAATTTACTTCAGAGATACAATAGTCGAGCCTGTGTGGTAGTGGACAAGGAGAGACAGATCAATGGAAGAAAACCTGTCTGAATCTCTTTTCTCAGTGTTGAGACAAAATGCCTGGCACCTACAATTAAAAGAGGAAAGGCTTATTTCCGTTGATAGTTTGTGGAAGTTTCAGTCCATCATCAGCTGTCTCCAAGGCAGAGTAGCATAGCAGAGGGGTACGCGGAGGAGAAACAGTCCATGGCAAAGAAGCAGCCAGCGGTGAAGCCGCACCAGCAACTGCAGCCCTCTTCCCGTCCTCTTTCGGTCCTTGCTATTCTCTCCAGGGAGACTGCACTTAAGGTGGGTAGCACTCACACACAAAATGGGACAGCCTTAATCCTAGTAGGACACCATTAATCCCAGCATCACGCACCTTAGATCCAGCTAACTCTTAAAGTTCCACCTATGACAGCATGAAGCTTTGGGGGGACATCTAGTTACAAACCGTAAGAGAAGTGAAAACCCTAAGGTAAACCACAAATGTAGAGCAAAATTGGTTGAGTGTCAAATTTAGTTAACGGGCAAAAAATAATCTTTTCAACAAAGTGCTGGGAAAACTGATCATCCTTGTGGAAGACAGTAAAAGTGTGCCCTCATTTCATACCACATACAAAAATTAACTCAAAAATAAATCAAAGACCTAATTCTAAAAGTTAAAGCTATAAAACTCTCAGAAGAAAACACAGTCACATCCTGACAGTACACAAGCATCCCCTGGCCCTGGTCAATGAGTAACAATGGCTTCCAAAGGGGAACACTTGTCTACACATTCCACAAAGCCACTGCAGGGCACTTTCAGATTGAGGACCAAAGCAGTAGGGGATTGTGACTATCATGGGACGTACTAGCCTGTACTAGACAATTCAGTGGAAAATATAAGGATGCTTTTCAAACAGTGGACATTATTTGTTAGGTTAATCACTTATTCACCACATGGCTCTTCTTTGTTTTATGCTGTGTGGTGTATTCTATATTTCACCCTTCCCATGTACAATTTCATTAGACAACCAACACAATTAAGAGAAAAAAATGTCTTCTTATTTTTCACCATGAAAAAAATATAGTTCCTGGATTTATTTTTTCTTTCATGAAGGAAAGAAGAAAAAAAAAAGAATGAAGTTGGGAAGAAAAACAAGTCGGAGACAGAGACAGTATTTACACTCAGGTTTGTCTAGGGAAATATTCGGTGCTTTCGTACCATCACGCCACCTGGATACTTTCTGGCATAATCCTCAGTTTCTTCCCTGTCCAGTGCCTTGCAAAGGTGTGGATGGAGGCCAGGATGAAGGATTGTTGCTACAAAATTATAGAGTTTCTGAGAGGTGGTAGATATATAATAAATTTGTTTGGGATTTAGGGGAAAAATCTGGTCCACAAATGATGGTGTCATTAGAATGTGTCATCTTAGTGGTTTTGTTTTGTTTTGTTGTTTTGTTTTGTTTGAGACAAGGTCTCTCTGTGAAGTTCAGGCTGGCCTTGAAACTCAATATGGCTGCCCTGCAGTGTATGGTGATCCTCCTGCTTCAGCCTCCTAAGTGCTGGGATTATAAGGGTACACCACTATGCCTGGTATCAGGGAATATTGTTTATATCTTCACTTTACAAATATTCAGCACCTATAGGTAAAGAGTTTAGCATCACTTGCTTTGGATGAAGTAGTTTTTAAATATCAAAGGCAGATAGGACAAAGTCACTTCAAATATTTCAAATACTATATAGGTTCAGTCTCTCCTCTCACCATGGACTGGACAATATGGTGATATATTTCGGATGACTTTTGCTTTTCTGAAATTATTTCAAGTGGCTCTGCCTCTGCCTCACCCACTTGAGAGGGGAAACAAATCAGCCAGGAAGACAGAAGAAGCTTGTGGGGCAGGGAACTCAGGCTGCAGAGATACTGTACCAGACAAAAACCAAACCCTGAGTCCCACCTGGACAGGACAGCAGAGAAGTGGATTTCAAAGGGCAAGTCACTTAGAGCACCCGGAGTGTGCTCTCAAGGATTATAATTCAAAGATATTGCTTCTCAGAGAAGGGAGAAAAAACAAGCCAAGAGGAAAAAAAAGGATCCTCTGGCAATTGGATAAAGGAGAGAAAAAGAAAAAGGGGGAAATTAAAAATCTTGCAAAACAAAGAAAGATCACAATGTAACAGTCATTCCCACCATGAAAACACAAGCATCTGGTTTTTGCCAGAGTGATGCTAAATAAGGCTGTCATGAAAATAGATGTACCAATCACAGAGAGAGAGAGAGAGAGAGAGAGAGAGAGAGAGAGAGAGAGAGAGAGAGAGAGAGAGAGAAATCTAGAGTGGAGCAAAATTTCACATCTCAAAAAAAAAAAAAGCAAACACAACTTAAGAGAAAATGCAAATCCATACTTCAGACAAAACCAATCACAGACAAGCAAATCTTCTATTGCCAGAAATCCAAAAACTAAGAACAAATGTTGTGCAGACTGGAAGAACTGAAAGCAGAAGCTGTACTCAAGAAAGAAATGGTGGAAGATTATGAAATTATTCTAGAAAAAAAGAATGAATTGAAAGATACATAAGACAGCACCTTCAAAAAAAATTAATAAAAGGCATTGGAGAGAGACAAGGAAACAAGAGAACGGAAAGGACTGAAAGTAGGAAAAGCAGGCAGGGAGGAAACGGTGCAGAAGGGAGACCATGACCTTGGCATGAATGACGTGCCTCTGGAGGTCAGCTCTGAAATCCTCTGGGCCTCAGTTCCCATGCCACCTTGACAGACCCCAGAGCTGCTCTTCCCCAGAGAGATGATGATAATAAAAACAAACTGTGTTAGTGACTCTAGGGTACTCAAAGCATTACAGGAAACAGAAAGGTGAAAATCAAGGTGGCAATGGCAGTGTCTTAGCTACTTTTTTTCTTGCTGTTGGAACAAAACACCTGACACCCAAGATTATGTAAGGAAAGGTTTGTTAGCACACAGTTTGTAGAGGTTTCAGTCCATAATCAACTGGCTCCAGAGCAAGGTGGCACTCTGTGGGGCAACAGTTCAAGGTGGCAGAAGACAGCATAAGCAACAAGAGCAAAAGGAGGAGAGAGCAACCCTCTTTTCCTCCCTTAGTGGTAAGCAGGCTATCACCTCCTATGGTGGGTGTAGCACTCATACCATTTCTCTGCCCTCATCTTGCATAGAATGAGAATGTTTACAAAGTAAGGACCTTGGCTCTCTGCTAAGTCATTCAGTTAAACTTCTAAACTTCTCAAGTTGGCACAATTTATCAACCATCAGAGGAAGCCTAGTCCAACCCTCAGCACAGAGAGCCCAGAACAAATAGCAGGTGGTGTATGCTGGGGGAAGAGGAGGAGTTCCTGCTCCTTGGCTCGCCTTGTCATCTGGAGAATTGGGGCACCCCCTTAGTATCTGCCTTCTGACCAGATCCTCAGTGTGAGGCAGGGGAAACCCCAGAGCCAAACTTCTTCCAGTCTTTCTCTTCCAACAAGCGCCTCAAAGGGCCCCCTTCCCACTATGAACCCTCAGTTGCTTTCCTGGGTAACCCTTTGTCTACTCGGAGCAGGTGAGTCCTGAGTTCAGGAGACAACTTCCTCCCCCAAATCCCCACAACGAACCTTTCCCTCAACAACAGCAGAATGGGCCCTGCAGGGCTGGCTTTCTGCCCCTTTCTCTTTCTTCCTCAGCAACTGCAGACGGTGGCATCACCCAGACCCCAAAATTCCGGATCATAAAGAAAGGACAGGGTGTGACCCTGAAATGTGAGCAGCATTTGAGTCACGACGCCATGTACTGGTACAGGCAGGACCCAGGGCATGGGCTGAGACTGATCTACTTCTCAACAATTGCTCCTGATATCCAGAAAGGGGACATAGCTGAGGGCTACAATGCATCTAGGGAGAAAAAGGAAATCTTTCTTCTCACCACGGAATCCGCACAAAGGAAACAGGCTGCTTTGTATCTCTGCGCCAGCAGCAGAGCACAATGGAACACAGCCACTTCCTCTCTGTGCAAAATGTGTCCTCATTCGCCCTGCTTCCCCCATGGCGTGACTCTTCTGTCCTCCTCCCTGCCCTGCCCTGTCCTCCACCTCTGCAGGCCTCCAAAGAAAGCAGCTGCTGTCTTTAGGAGACTTCGTGATGACATAAGAATACAGGCACCTAGTGAGCCACACATACACACAGTGGGGTAACAGAGGCGCTGGATAGTTTTTATAATTAGTTTGATAATACATTTTATTTTTATTGTACAGAGGAAAAAAACTAAAAGTTTCAAAACTAGATAACAGGAGAGTGACAATAGTTAATACATTGTGTATTGTTACCTTCAATGTATTTGCTCACAGTATGAGACACAGGCATGAAAAACTGTCCAACAATATTAGCACAAACTAGTACTATAACCTAACTTAACTTTTTTATATGTATATTTTTTCCTTTTTTCTTCCTTCCTTTTTCCTTTCCACCATCCTAGTCTCTCTTTCCTCTTGAACAGTTTCTTCCCGTTTTACAATATCAGTTGTACCTTTGGATCTTATTTGCTCTTTCAGCTTGGCGCGTTTTAAATGTACGTACTGATCACATCCATCCTAGAGAGTGTGTAGCTGTGTACCTGATGCATCTTCATTCTTCTTTTCTTCCCTTTTCCCTCCCCGCCCTCCAACCCCGCCTCCTCTTCTCACAAAAGCTTGCTTTCCCTTTTCCCTCTTCTCTTGATCTTTCCCCTTTTTCTTTCTTTCCTTTCCCCTCCCCCTCTCTAGTTTCCCTTCACACGTGGACATTTTCTTACTACGTCACATTATCTATTACAACTTCTGGTCCTTATTTCAACTTTTGGTTTCTCCCCCCAGAGAAACTGAGATATTTACACATGTAAGTCCGATTGATTTAATTTAAGAGCATGGTCTCAAGGCTGTATCCATTTATCTAGAACTGTCTCAAGCTCATTCTTCTCTATAGCTTGGTAGTGGAAATGGTTAGTTTTATAGCCCAAGATTTTCCAGAATGTACTGAATTCTACGTGGCAGCAGTGGAATTACTCCTTCTTGCAGAAAAAGAATTGCCAAGTGGAGAAAGGGAGGAGAGAGGTATAAAAAGTAAATATTGGAGTCACTGTGTCATTGTATGCTTAAACTCAGGTGACAGCAGAAAACAAGAGATAACAGGGCCAGTTCTGCCTGTGACACCAGAAAGGACCTCAAGAGAAGGCAAATGTTGAGTGAGATTGAAATGATGAACAGGATTTTACTTTATGTGTTGGATCCATGAAAGGAAAGACTCAGGACACATTACCAGGAGGAGAGGTGATGAGTGGCCTCCCAAGAAGGCAGAGGAGACTTCAGAATTCATGGTAGTGAAGCTCTCAAGCAAAGTTTTATTCCTGTTTCTGGTGGGCATTCATTAGATACCTGCATAGAAGTATCAGGCGGTGACACTAAATCAGTGCCTAATCACAAAAGAGAGATGTGAGGGATGACTGAGAGGCAGGGGACAAGTCAACCTGTCACATGAACTCGTTGTTTTCTGTACATTTTCTTCCTCTTTTCTCCACCACGTAACCTTTAAATTAGAAGACGTATGGTGCTAACACAAGATACTGTTTAGTTTTGTGTGTGTATTTGATTACATAATTTTGTTTCTAGAAATACATGACAGTCTTTCTTTACTGCACACAACTAAATTTTCAAGTTAAAGTAGTTTTAAAATATCCTCAAAAGCATCAAAGGACTCTAACGTGTGCCGCTATGTGATCCTTTTTCTCTTGGGACAAAGGATTTCTGGAGTCCTTGTGCAGGGTATGCAAAGCTCATCTCCATGCATTCTCTTTTAATTCCTTCATAGATTCTGTGCTTAGCTTTAGATTTCTTCTCTCATAGATTGTTTAGAAGCTTGACTCATGCAGATTTGCATGAAAACCAAAATTCCACAGAGATGAAAAGGAGGTCATCACCTTTGAATCAACGCTAAAGCACTCTGAAATGGAATATTGAGAAATCCAAGGTTATGAGACTCTTGTTCTCTGACAATAGAAAGGAAGGTAGTGGAAATGGAATGGTTCTAATATTCTTCACAGTGAGTGTCCACATTGTGTCCACAGGTGCCTCCATATAAATCATTCCCTGTGCCTGATGAAGTCACCATGGAGCTCTGTGGCAGTGGGAAAGACACAGCCCTAGAGAGTGATCTACTCTCTATGCATAAGCCATCTCTGAGGGGATCACAAGGGGTAAGACCATCTGTTCCATGAAAAAGAAAATTATAGCGAGGACAGCAAGAGACAGGCAGTCTTGTTCTCTCAGGCATGAGTACAACAGACACACATTCTGTCTTTTTACCTGAAGAATCTATAAAGGAAATCAGATGGATTTAAACAGGCTTCAGAAATTCTGCTGTACAACTCTTGAACCACGTGGTTTTTCAGAGCAATGTTGATGCTAAAATAACTTGGTAGATGTTTCATCATAACCACCCTAACCACCAATAAGTTGAAAGAAAAATTTCAGAAAGGAAAGGCGAACAAAATGTAAAGATTATACATATTGCTACTTGTTCCCTTAGGGAGTTTTGAAGGGCAATTATACCTTTTAACCACAGAAGACAATTTGCACAAAATTATAATCTAGAAATGTAATATTTCTTGAATACATGGTATGGGGTGAAGATGGCTCCATATGAAATGCAGGGTAAAGCTCAGTTGGCAACATACTAGCTTTAAGAGGCAATGGATCTTTAAATGGTGTTTGTATCACAGAGCTATGTCCTGAAGAAAGAATTAGTGTAATTTCCACAGAGTGGATTAGCAGGAGAGTTGGTGGTTATAAAGCATCCATTCCACCTTTGTCCCTCTTTCTTCATACATGGCAACTTCTCTTCTTTCTGCCATGAGTTGGTGCTACATAAGGCCTTTACCACAAGCAGCTGCCTGACCTTGCACTCTCTGCATCTAGAAACATCAGCCTGATTAAATTTCTTTTCTTGGAAAATTATACAGTTGCAACATTTTCGATAGAGCAGAACATTCACAAGACAACATCATAAGCATCATTTCTCAATTTAAAAGCCCGTTTTACATAGCCACAAATTATAAAAGTCAGAAAATCAATTTGTTACCTGTATAAAAATTCAAGATATGCTTTAGAAGTCTTCAAATGAAGGAAAGGATATAAAATAACTGAAATGATAGTGGTTACAGTAACTTCATTCACGATGGCTCTAAATTAAAAAGCATCCAAATGTCCATCAACAATGCAAATAACAGATGATGTGCATTGTGTAACAGAGCAGAATAGAATGGGGGGAGGTAAATATGAGTTGCAATAACCGTATAAATATCACAAGCAAGATGTTGACTAAAAGGAGCTAAACACAAATGTTTGCAGTCAGGACAGGGGATAGTGTAGGGGGCATTATTTGTTTACCTGGCAAAGGGAAAGAAAAACCTTTAAAAATTCTTCAAGTGTGCTCATTTCAGTAGGCTAAACATAGAGATGTATGCAGTCTATAAAATATATTTGATCTCATGTAGCTATCTTAAAATATGACTTTTGCACCCTCCCAAGTTGCCAATATTATGAATAGCCAGAATTTCAAATCCAGATATAGTGACTAGATGTACCTTTAAAATAACTTCCCTATGTTACCATCCTCTATACTTTTTATGACTTAGGTGCAAAATATCTCCCAACATTTGCTACTTGATGATAGGACCTGGTAGAAATGAGCTGATCTCTGTGGTCAGCTTGCAAGGGCATATTTTCATTGCTGGAGCCTCTCTTCCTTCTCTGCTTCCTGGCAAACATGCACTGTGCATTTTCTGCTGTGGAGCTGGCAAGTAGGGACCAATCTCACTGAAATTATGAGCCAAAATAAATCTGTCTTCAAGTTGCAGCTTTCCAGTGATTCGAAAGGGAATAAGACATGTTATTGGTACTGAGAGGAGGGTCATTTCTGTCACCCTATCTGATCATGTGCTTTAAAAGCCTTTGCAACAAGTTTTGAGAAGAATTTGGAAAAATTGAGAGATGCTGGCTAGAGAAGCCCTAGATTGATGTAAACTGAGCATGGAGGGGGACTCCAGTCAGAGCTCAGAAGATGAGCATGTTAGCAGGAGGCCAGGCAGGAAAGGTCAACCTTAGGAGGTTTCCCTTGGGAATAAGCAGTCTCTCTAGGTGCAGATGTGCTAGAACCCATCTGTGTTACACACTGGCAGAAAACTTGCCTTCGTTTTGCCCATATCCTGAGACTTGGCAGGGGACCAAGATTAAGGGCAGGGAACTAACTACTCTGAGAAAAAAATTTCGAACTGGCCCAATATTTGGGCTGTCGGATGACTGGCTGCTTTCCACAGAGTCTACAATGAAAAGCAGGAGAAAGAAGTAAACGAAAAATGTTTTCAGTTTTGTCTGAAAGGAAGCACCTGCAAAGTTGGGCCAAGAGAGAGCATGCTTGCTGGAAAGACTAACTTTAGAAAGAAGCCAGCTGTTTTGCATCAGGATAATGGGTAAAATGTTTGTGGGCTTCTTAGGAGCCAGACAAATCTCACTCTTCCTAGGAGTATAAGTATGAATCTAGTTTTCATTGCAGAAGACAGCTTGGGGTTCAGTGTTCAAGACGGGTTCCTAAGCAATCATGGGTTCCCCATGATTTTTTTGCAATGTTTAGCCACCAGGTATTCACAGGTGTCTGAAAACATGATTCAAAGGGTGTGGTTATTCCTTGAACTGGCTGATGACTTGCTGTCATCTGTGTTATGCTCATTTACAGACAGGCAGGTTGCAAGAGTGATATGGTCATGGAGCCGGTTGGAAGTATCTAATTTATTTAAAAAATTTTTAGAGACTCAGATTTAAGAATCTTCCTTCATCTCTGAGGAGACTTTGCCCTTGGACTTTTCATCAGTGCCGGAACTCTGAAAAACTTGGCTACTCATCAAGATTGACTGAACACATTTGGCACCAAAGTGGACATGAGCCTTTTGGGGGCCCTGCAGTGGGATTTACTGGTTGAGGTCCAAAAGGTCCCTCTATCTTAGCTACTTTTCTCATTACTGAGACAAAATACTCAACACCCAAAGCGAAAAAAAAAAGCAAAGGATGATTGTAGCTCACAGTTTGTAGGGATTTTAGTTCGTAATAGACTGATTCCAAGGCAAAAGGAGATCCTAGAACCTGCAGAAGCAGCAGGAGATAGACAGTAGTGGCCAGTGTCCGCAGCAGCCCTCTCGGTGTCTCTCGTGTTCCTTCCAGGCTACTTGACCTTAGTGTGGGCAGCACTCACACCAGGGTGGGGGACCTTTAATCCCAACAACATACATATACACTTAATCCTGGTATCAAACACCCTTGACCCAGCCACCTCCACAAGTCCCCACTGTGACCACATCAGGCTTTGGGGAATATCTACATTATAAGCCATAATGTCTCCCAAAGTCTCCTATTTGGAGATAGGTCCATTTTGGAGGGAGTGGATCACTGAGGTTTTGAGTGAGAAAAGTGCATTTTTGTCCTGAGTTCTTCCATTCTCTCTCTCTCTCTGTCTCTCTCTCTCTCTGTCTCTCTCTGTCTCTGTCTCTCTCTGTCTCTCTCTCTCTCTGTCTCTCTCTCTCTCTCTCTCTCTCTCTGTCTCTCTCTCTCTGTCTCTCTCTCTCTCTCTCTCTCTCTCTCTCTCTCTCTCTCTCTCTCTCTCTCTCTCTGTCTCTCTCTCTCTCTCTGTCTCTCTCTCTCTCTCTTTCTGTCTCTCTCTTTGCTTCCTATCCATTATATAATGAAGAGCTTTCCTCCACCATTTCATTCTTCTATGCTACTTCTGCTTTAGATCCAGAAACAGGCTGAATCCACTGAAACTGCAAACAAAAATAAATTTCTCCTCCTCACTTAAAAAGTGCAAGTGTGAGAACTTGTTCAAACATTTGGAAAATGAACAACAAAATACTCTTTTTTTCTCTTCTACAAATATGTAGTCTGTAGTCATGTGAGCTCAAAGCAATAAGAGGATGAAACATCTTCTGTCTCTGCCTGTTAAGAATAAACATTTGCCTCATGATTTTGTTTCCTTGTTGCAGAAATATCCTAAGCCAAGATGCAGAAACTTATTAGATATGTCAAACTCTGAAATGGCTGTGACTTTTCTTGTGTCGCACTCCCATGATTTCAGACTTATGACTATAACTTCTATCTCCTTTCTAAATGAAAGGAGTGATTCAACAAGCCTGAATAGAGGAGGAACCTCATGCAGAGCTATTTAGAGAAATTCCACTAAAACACAGGTAATGGGAAGAACGGGGAGGGCTATATACCATGAAACTGAAATCAATCTGACAGAAGAGACTATGCAGGTTCCTAGAGGATCACCAGATGAGAATGACTGCCTGCCGTTCTTGGAACCTTGAAAGCAGACAAGAAAAACAAAACACAAAACAACAACAACAACAACAGCAACAACAACAACAAAGATGTACTTAAATAACGTGACCAAAACAAGCCATACATGATAGGCTTGGGATATAAGGTCTGCTGCCTTTTCTGCCTTCCTCCAAACAAAAGACACGGCAGAGCAGCAGTCATTTCTGCGGACAAGAACTGCTCCCTCCTTGACAATCAGCCAGTTGTCCCTGTTTACTTTCCTTTTTGTTTCTTTGCTTTTTTCTTTCTTTCCCATTTCTTTTGTGCACCAGAGTGCTAACTGGAACCACCAGGAACAAGATTAAAGACTACAGGGATGCTTAGTAAATGCAATAGCTAACCCATCCCTGTAAACTTCTGGGAATTAAACAGCCTTGTAAATCTGGACCATGCCACCCCACGTTGCCCACGTTACCAAGGATGGGAGCAGAAAGATACCCCACAGCATACCCCACCTTGCCCTAGGAAGTCAGACTAGAGCAGAGGTTGGAGGGGCAGCACACCTTGTAAAGTAACCAGTGGGAA
The DNA here is from genome assembly GCA_004027455.1 of Hydrochoerus hydrochaeris. NCBI lineage: Eukaryota > Metazoa > Chordata > Mammalia > Rodentia > Hydrochaeridae > Hydrochoerus > Hydrochoerus hydrochaeris. The sequence continues at coordinate 10,963 of PVLA01013005.1, read as the reverse complement.
GATAGCACCTCACCTCAAGAAAGGAGCAAGTATCGGGTCTGCGCAATCTTGTCCTGCAATAGCAGCAGCAGAGGACAGAGACCTGTCAGGGGAAGAGGCACAGAGAAGGCTTAGCAAGTACCAGGAAGAACCAATGGTACAATGTATTGAGAACAGCCCCATCTCTGTCTGAACCCAGCACAGCCACTGCGAGAGAGATGCCTCCAAGACAACAGGGTTAAGAGTGGGACACTGCTAAAAGAGACACAGAATCACTGTCTGAAAACTCTGACCCCAGGCCCTGATATCTGGAGACCAACATCAGCCTCAAATTCAGCACAAACTCTACTTCAGGCTGGGCAGTGTCATTCAGTAATTTTAGACTCTGGGTGTACAGCAGACAAATTTTGTTTGTGTATTTTATACGTGTTTTCTGATTAGTAGTCTCTTTTACTTTCCTTTTTTTTACTTTTATTCACATTTTTATTCTGAACTATTCATCTTCATTCCCACTTTACTTAATGTACCCCTCTAGACTTAATCACATTTTCAGAGGAATGAACAGTCTCTCTGATTTTTCTGGCAAATTTCAATATTCCTTTATTCATTTTCTTTCACAATATTCTATAGTTTCCCAAATCCTATGTGTTCATTCTTCATCCTCAGGCCTGGATTGTGCTGTATTTCTCTTCAGTTATCTCTGTTCTATCTTCTGTCCTTCTTAAATTTCCCCACCACAGGGTAAAATCACTCTACCAATGGAAGCACTTTGCATACTAGCTTCCAAATGATGTTTGGCCCTGTTATATAACTGTATGTTTTGCTTCTACAGTTAAAAAGACAAAATTGTTACCAGAGTTAGTTTCTAAACACAGCTTGATATTATTGTTATTGCTAATTATACTATTTTAGCTGGAATATCACCTCTGTTTTAATCAGTCATTTCTGTAACAGTACTGGGAAGTTCTGAGGTAATAAGCTCACCTCACCCAAGAAACAAAGGACTGGGAACTGAGCCAAACATATAGCAACATCTCACTCTTAACTAAACGGAAAGGTAGACTCAGGAGAAACACAGACCATGAACCTCTACAGAAGACATTCCTGAAACACAAACTTTACCTAGAGTTGATACTGTTGAAATAGCTGTCTACTGCAAGAACTTACGAGGCACAACACAGAAAACAAGTGAAAAATTTTTGAAATAGAAAAGTGACAAGACATAGAAGCAAAATGCAGACTCAGATCTCCAGCCACCCAGAACGAGTCAAAAAGATAAAGAGAGATAGGAAAATGGAAGACACACACCTGATATTTCTGAAATTACAGCAACTGAAGTAAAGAAACAGACCCATGAGTTTGTAGAGGAAACTGGATCAGAAACAAACTTTCAGATTAAAAAAAAGAAACAAAGGTCAACATTTATAAAGGGATTACTGAGCAAATCTAGAGTGGAGATAGATTAAAAAAAAATAGATGATGACAGGAAGAGGAGGGAAACCATGAATGACCAATATAGGAAAGAAATAGAATGCATGAAGCAGATTCAAACATAACCAGGAAATTAAAAATTCCACGGAAAGCTGTCAAAACCACTTAAACAAACCTAAGACCAACTTTCAGACTTTGAAGACAGGATCTCACTTACTGAACATGAAACGAAGGATCTCTTGAAAATAACAAAATAACAGGAAAGAATAATTTAATAGTTGCAATATAATGCAAAAAAATAATATAAGAATATTTGATGTCAGTGAAAAATCAAGAGCCAAAGCAAATGACATAAAAAAAAACTATTCACAGAGTTAGTGGCAGAAATTTTCCCAAGCATGCCAAAGATCCTGACATACAGATAAGTGAAGCATATAGAAATCCAATTAGCTATAAACAATATAAATACACACAGAGACATATAATAATAAGATCCCACAATTTCAGCACAAGAACAGTATATTAAAATCTATTAGAGAAAAAATACAGACCACCTATAAAGAAAAGTCCATCAGGATCATGGAAGACTTATCAACACAAACCCTTATATCAAGAAGAGCTTGGAATGAAGGATTTAATGTTCTGAAAGAAAACAACTTCTAACCTAGATGAATGCACCCTACAAAAGTGTCATTAAAAATTAACGAAGAAATAAAATACTCCCATGTCAAGGACCAACTGAAGAAATTCATGACCACCAAACCAACCCTATAAAGAATACTGAAAGATATTTTAGATAGAGGCAAAAAGGATCACAACACCAGAAAGAAACTATCAGGCAGGGCAAGAAATTAAGCAGGAGTAAAAATCCAGGAACCAAAAGCAGGAAAATAACATGATATAGGTAAGCTGATACGTATCAGTTATAACCATCAAAGCCAATGGCCTCAGTTCACAAATCAAAAGAAATAAAAGGGCAGAATGGGTCAAGATCCAAGATCCATCAATATTCTGTATACAAGCAACATGTATAACTCAAAGAGAAATCTACAGATGAAAAGACAAAGGGTGGAAAACAATATTCCATGCAAAAGGAACCCAGAAAAAAGCAGGAGTAGAAAAGAGAAGGAGTAGCTATTCTGTTTATAAATAATGTTAACTTCACACCAAGAGTGATCAAAAGACATAAAGAAGATCACTTCATACTTGCAACAGGAAAGCTTCAAGAGTAAGAGATAACAATCATAAATAGATAGTATCAAATGTATGAGCACCAAACTATATAAGACAAATATTAGTTGACATTAAAAACTCAAATAAGCAGTAACACAATTATAATGGGGGAACTTAAAGCCCAATTGCCACAAAGAGATAAATCCACTAGACAAATAAGTAAAGAAATAATAAAACTGAACCAAACTAGTCAACAAATGAACTTTGATGTTTTTGGAGTTTTCTAACCAACATCATTGTAATACATATTCTTCCCAGGTGCACACAGGATGTTCTCTACAATACACTGTATACCAGCTGATAGAATATGCTTAAGTAAATGCAATGGAATTGAAATTATCCCATGCATATTATCTGACCATAGAGTAATGATATTGGAAATTAATGACAAAGGAAAATGCAAAACCTCCATAAACACCTGGAAATTATATAAAACCCACATGAACAAATAGTGGATCACAGATGACATTTAAAGAACTTAGGCACTATCTACAACTAAATAAGAATGCAAATACAACATACTGAAACTTAAGAGATATAATGACAGCAGTCTAAACAGAAATTTATAGCAGTGAATTCTCACATCAGGGAAACAGAGCAAACACAAATAAAAAAATTAATCTTGCACCTCAAGCTTCTAGAAAAACAAGAGCAAGATGAGCCCAAAGTCCATACAAGAGACAAAATTAGAAGGAGCTAAAGATGGCTGATCAGTGAGCAAAAAAATACAAAGTCTCCAGGGAGAAACAGCTCACATGCCTTATAAAACATCTTGGAGAGACCCAGACAGAGGGAGATGGATCCTCATGACACAGGAAGAAATTAAAACACAAAAAAGCTTGTCAAACATGCAGTCTCAGGGCTACAATTAGAATAGCTAAAATTACCAGAAAAGGCATTTTCACTATGACTCTCCAAGTTTGCATGGGCTTGAATTTCCAAATTCAGGCTGGACAGCAAAGCCTCTGAAACTCATTCTGGCTGCCACTCACAGGAGCCACAACAGTGCTGAAGTTGGCACTTGGTGACCCAACAGAGAGCAGAGCCAGCAAATGGACCTTCATTAATCCACAGTCAGTGGTAGGAATGAGACCCCCACCACCACGGGAAGGGTACAAACAAATGGGTGACATATTGGAATTAGGGAGGAGGAGCCTGAACTGGGAGTGACAGTGACTTCAGTTGGTTGCTCCCTCGCCAGAGCAGATTCATGGGATTTGCTAGGACTGGCTCGCACCCCTAGCTGGGACCCAATCAGCTGTCCCAATTCAATTCCTTGCACCTAGCATGCACTAACCGGGTGAAGGCCCCTGAAGTTTGTCTGACCCAGTGGGGAGAGGCAGGCAGAGGCAGCCACTGCTTATACCTCAGTGACAAGAGCAGTCAGGACAGGGTAGAGGTCCCTCAACAGCACATTTCAGAGGAACCATGGCCAACAGGGAAGGGGACTGGGACCTCCACTGTACACCTGTGTGAAGGAAGCCAGGGCCGTGAAAGGAGACAGAGGCAGATGGAGGCCCCTCCAGCTTAGAACCCTGAGAGCACTGATCCAGGAGAGGGAAAAATAGGGAGACTGAGTGTAGCAAACGTGCAACATCAGACATGGCTCCAATGGACATTAAGAGATATCTTTGGAACCATGTAGATGACATAAAAACTGAAATATTCAATCAGATAAAGCAAGATATGCATAGAGCAATAAAAGAAATGCTCTCAGGAAGCATTTGTAAAAGGCCTTTCCTCAGAGAAATGAAAAAATTCACATTGACCATAATCCTTATAGTCCCATAAGAAGTGTGACATAAATTTCTCAGGTGAAGAATACGTTTCCAGGAGGAAATGGGCTGAAGGAGAACCAGGTTGGCACACATAAACGTGTTGCCAAGGCCAACCTGGAGTGAACTTGTGAGTGGTGGAGGTGATGGAGATGGTTGAAAAGTCATTATTATGCTTTTGATTCAATCAATAACCACTGGTTGACAGAGCACCAGTGTGTAAATTGTAAAAAACTCAAGAAGCCATTAAGAGTTTTTAGCATGCATAAAACAATATACCACATTTCAGAAAATGGTTCAGTAACAGTAGTGTTATGCTCCATGACCACAAATTTAAAAGCATTCAGCTCACTCAACAGAGCAAAGGAGAGATTGTGCTGCAAGTGTGTAACAAACCAGAATACAGTGAAAAATAAAATCAAAGATAATTTGCAACAACTTGTAAGACTATCACAAGCATAATGCTAAACAGAAAACTTTAACTACAATGAGTGTCACTGTATGAAGTAAGGACATTGGCACCCATAGAGTACATATTTGACTACCTGTGGTTGGCAGTGAGGATTTTAGGACCCTGAAAATGCTCTCTGTTGATCGGGGTGGTGGTGATATGAGTGTATTCATTGGAAGATTCAGTGGACTGAACATTTAACATCTTTGCAGTGTGCGAAACCTAATTGACATCTGACCAAGAAAATTTAGATGGCATGACAAGGATATTCCAATCTTCTATTGCTCTGTAGTAAACCACACTAAAATGTAGGGATATGAAATGAGAGTTTTTTTTCCACCTTGATTCTATGGACTGAATGGGCCCAGCTTGGCAGGTGTCATCTGGTGCTTTTCTCCTGATTAGAATCCAGTAGCGCCTCAGGCTGGGACATGTGACAGCTAAGCAGTGCTGGGCTCTGAGTCGGTGTCCACATGCTCACCAGTGTCGACATGAGCAGCTCTGGTGCTCACCTAGGCGAGTGCCAACTCTCGGATGGCAGCTTTCAGTGCCATCAGAGGGAGGTCCTTACTGTGTGGTGGCCTTAAGGTAGTCACTGTCACAGCAGGATAGTTTGATTTCCCAGGAGCCAGCATTCAGTTGATGAAGGTGGCATGTAAAAGAGACGAAGGCTGAGTGTGGAGGACATGAAGCATCCCGTGCCCTGTGTCCGAGGCAGTAAAGTTTCTAGAAAAGCCCTGATGGGAAAGTCAGTGATCGGGCCTGTGTGTGGTCAGCGGGCATCTTTGAAAACCGGGCATCTGTCTATGGTACTTTTTGTCTTTGCCTGTTAGTTGGTAAGCTGTGCCCATTTTTAAAAAGGATTTCTACCTCAAATTCTCCTTGCTTTTGAATAGTATCTTCCCATCTCATAATATCTACTGTACATTTTGGATCTTATTTTCTAGTTCAGCCTCTCACACCAGGGAAACACAAGAAAATAATATATATATTTATTCCCTTTTGCTTGTACATATACATATATGCAAATACATATATTCACAAGGTAGTTAAAAAATAGTTATACTACTAAATTCTTCCAGTTAGTTCAAAAGAAAGATTGGTGCTAATTTTACTTGGGCATTTTTTCATGCCTATATCTTGCACCCTGAGTAACTACTCTGTAGACAACAATACACAATGTATTAACCCTTGTTATTCACTTATTATGTTGCTATGACATTTTGTTTTAGATTTATCTTTTTAAACTAAAGTTAAAAGTAAAAAGCAGTCTAATATTGCTTTTTCTATCTTTCTACATTTGTCCTTATTTTTCTATATTTGTTCAATGAAATTTATTTTAACGAGCCTAAAAAACACACAAAATTACTATATAAACTAATAGCAAGTTGATAGATCATTGCAATGATTTGCATTTCCCTTAGGAGTAGTGCTTTTATTCTTTAGGTCGATGTTCTGTATGTTGGTGTTTAATGCATTTTGCATTTAGCTGTAGTATTCATAAAATTAGGTCAGATTATTTTTATAAATGTATTGCTCTAGACTGTTCTATGGTATGTGCTTGTCACTATGTGGAGATTATTTATTTAGTTTTATTTTCTACATTTATTTTTTCTGCTTTACCTTCCCTGTTCTGTTGACTTTGATTTCATTAGTTTTCCACTCATTTCACTCTTTCCTTTTAGAAATGTAAAATCTACTTTTATTTCTTTGATAATTAACCATGAAACTTCTTCATGTTTACAAGCCCTGGGATGAGATTTACCTTCACTCTCCTTCTGCAGCAAAAATGACTTAGAGAACAATAAGGACCTCCGAGTCCTGTCTGGTTTCCTGGTCTCCAGGAATGGGGACAGTCATAATTTTAGATCCAATTAGAAAAAGTAGAAGTAGTGTTGATTTGCTCATAGTTAATGAGAATATTTTCCCTACATATTTATCATCATCTACACTCTCCATTTCCTTGTACAATCTTTAACATTAATTTACTTGAAAATTGGCATATTAAACACAAGAATGATCCTTGGTGTAATATCTTTCAACTGTGAAACATAACTGTTTCCTACCAGGCCTGGATTTTTCATAGAAAAGATGTGGAACGCTGTGAGGGGTTAGCAGAACCCAGTAACCGGCTCTCCCAGCACCACAGCCTGGAGATGCCAGGGATGCGACTTCCACTTCTCTCTTTCCAGACAGTCCTAAACATATTGAAGACACCAATAAAGCTATTTCTATAAAAAGAAAAGGAGTGATGTTGTACTTGTCTCAGAAATGAAATTATAGCATGTACTGACTAATGACAAAATGGCTTGGCCTATGGATAATCCATGATCCTTGTGTCATTGTCAATAGGGACAAGAAGTTATTTAAGTAAAGTTTTAATCCAGGGTGAAAATTAATATGAACATTATGGAATAGAAATGTATAATAGGGCTTCACATAATCTTGGGAGAAGCTAGATAAATAAAAGTCTACAACTATATTTAGCAAATCATTCTAAGCTCCTCTGGGGTGACGGTGGATGAACGGAGCCTTTGAGTTGAGTTAGTGCTGAGTTAGTTTTCTCCATCTGTGCTTTAGCGGGACCATGAAGAGGGCAGAGGCAGGCAGCCAGGGAAGTTCTCTGAATTTTTTTCTCTGTAAAGCATGTGGTGGCAGTAGGGATCCTGCCATATTTTGCTGAGTCAAGGCTTAATACCGAATTTGTAAGATAGCCACCCCAGAAAGACAGAAGCAAACATTACATCACGTCACAGCCAGGAGGCTGGTGAACACATAATATGTTTGGGAAAAACCTGGTGAGATCTTTCATAATTTTCTTGCATTTCCGAGAATGATCCAATAAATCCACAATCACAGATGTTCACATCATGGTAAATTTTCAAAACCTCCTAGAATCTACTTCCATTGGCCAGTACTTAGTATGAACTCTCTTACAGTAAGGTGATTTTTAGTAAATCATTGTCTGGACCTATTTGGCAAAAAGACACATGAGGAAAATAGTTACATATTTACAGAAATTTTAAAATTGGCCCATCAGCAAACAATGAACTTGACATGAAATAGTCGTGAGGTATCTGTCTCCTTGAGAAGTTGTGGAAAGCGTCTTCATGATTAGGAGAGACCTTCCACCCCGGGCACTGCTGACGCATATGGCACTGCCAACCTGTAGTGACTGATAGCTGTGACTGCCCTGGCATGATGACATTGAGGATACAGCTTGAAAAGGTAAGAGTGGATTCTAATGGCTTTTGCTGCTCAAGACACTCTTTTCTTCATGAGAAACTCATTAAAATCATGTGAATGCTCTCAGTCTTGGTGTATCTTCTTTACCTTCACAAAGTAAACCAGGAAGTCACCTAGAGCAGGGCAGACTTTTGTGACAGGGAGAGGAATGGATCTGGCATCACTGGCAAGCGCCACCACCAGAAGGCAGATCTGAGTACCCAGGGTTATGAGACTAGCTCTACCTATTCCAGAGGAGAGAACTGAAAGAGCAGAGCAGCCTGAAAACCTTGCCTTAGAGGAGGTAGAGAGAGCACAACACGGAACATGCTGACGCTTCTGTTGCTTCTGGGGCCAAGTATGGGCCTTTTTACAGCTGGGAGCTTGGGCATGTGAGTGTGTGCATGTGTGTGTGCGTGTGTGTGTGTGTGTGTGTGTATGTGCTTATATGTTGGAAAGAGTTAAGTAATAGCAAGCTCTTGTAGACTATCTATGCTAATTGGAGTGAGCAGCAGTGTTCAGGTTGTCTAAAGTGCAAAGGGTGAAACCCCAATCAGGCTGTATGGGGGTTACACTCCTAGGAAGACTGAGAAGATGACTGTACTAAATGAAAGTTTATATCAGGTTCTCTAGGAGCTAAGCAAAGGGCAATAGAAATACATTTCCTGGAGCTCTGTCTGACGCAGGTCATGTCTGACTGAGATCCTGCTGACCACCTTTGTCCCTCTATCTTCCGTTTCAGCAGATCCTGGGCTTGGGGCTCTCATCCTTCAAAACCCAAGCAGGACCATCTGTAAAAATGGATCCTCTGTGAAGATTGAATGTCACTTTGTGGACTTACAGGCCATGATGGTGATTTGGTACAGTCAGTTACCAAAGCAGGGCTTCACGCGGATGGCAATTTCTAATCAGGGCTCTAAGGCCACCTATGAAGAGGGTTTTGGTGAAGACAAGTTTCCCATCAGCCACCCAAACCTAATATATTCATCTCTGATGGTGACCACCACCCGACCTGAAGACAGCAGCTTCTACTTCTGTGCTGTAAGTGACACAGCGCTTGGTGGAAATCAAAGAGCTGGGCAAGAACTTTTGTAGCAGCCTCTTCTGAGGAAGGATGGGAGAAAAACCACAGTTTCTGTGGTTGACAGAGAGGAGGCAGAAGAAGGGAGGGAGAGGAACAGAGAAAATGAATTGAGTGGAGGAAAAAGGAGATATCTTATCTGAGATGTAGAAAAGTGGGAATTGGTTCAGGTCCATACAGGGGCCAACTGACATGGAAAGTCCCCTGACAACTTGGATTTGTGCACTTAACGTTCAATTATGCAAGTCATGTATTCTGGACCTATATAGATATGATCATATGGTTTAGTGTGAAGACACTTCTGTAAATGTTGGCGTCTCCTCTATAAGCGGTGGCATTGAGCTCTCCAACAAAATCACCCTGTCATAACAATGCTGGACCTTCACGATTTGGGGAATCATGCAACAGCCAAGCGAGAGAGTCACTCGTGGATGAGTTTGATGATGGGTAATGTGGGGGCTTAGCTGATGAGGGTGAGAAAATCCCTGAGACACAGGAGGGGCCTTCTGTACAGCCGGGAACAGGGTACACTGCAAGCCCCCCTAGAGAAGATGTGGAAGGCTGCTCTTAATAAAACTGTGAATAGAACAAAGTGGAAAGGGAGCCCCCATGGCAGACTTCAGACAGCACGGTTTGTCTGTTGAACTACAAAGTTCTGTCCAGCCAGCAGGCAAGTGGAGCAGGGGGTGTAGGTACTTAGAAAACTTCTTTCTCAACAGAAAACAAAATACTTACTTTCGCTATCAATCAGTATGATCCAAGGAAAATGAGCAAATGGCCTTACCTAATAATTATGAGAAGAAACAGGTATTTTTATTAAAAGTGAGAGATGGGATGAAAGAGAGCAACACAGCTATAAGCATGAATATTCTCAAAGTCTGTCTTGCATATTAACATGAAAGGAGGAAATGTTTCCAAAGTCACTGGTATGTTTTTGAATAAATAATAACAAATTGACAAGTGATACCTGTGTGTGATGAATCACAAAATAAAAGCAATCTTATCCTATACATATGAGAATGAAAAGGAAAGAAAATACTAATAATTTAGTTCTGTGGCATAAGTGTCTGCCTTGCAAGTACGAGGTCGTGAGTTCGATTCCTGATACCACAAGGAAAAAAAAAAGAAAAGAAAAGAAAAGAAAAGGAAAAAAAGAAAAAGAAAACACTAATAGATGAAATGATTCGAAGGGACAAAATTTCATGAATAAGGAGGGTAAAGACCTTTTGTAGTGAGATCCTCGGGGTAGAGATCTCTCAGCTTCTATTGTCCCAAAGTTTAACCCCATCAGTCACCCACAGCAGACTATCTGCCAGCCCCTGGTCCTGGGCCTCTGCGGTTCCCATGGCAACAGAGAGCAGACACTTTGGCACCAAGTGTGAGGTGACACACGCAGGTCAGACCTCATGCTGGACCCGGGGGGGGGCTTCACAAAGCCAGAGCGAGACTGTTAAAAAATGAATTTAGGAAAATTAAAATTTAACAAGTGATTTGAACAGGCAGCAATTCATAATTCTTGCAGAGCATTTCCAAAAGTGGTTTGGGCTCCACCAAAGGCTTAGCAGGGAAAACTTGTATAAGGTGCTCTTGGACATGACAAAGAAAATATTTGACTAGTTAAAGTGAAAATATTTTAGCTTCAGTGGCCATCTCTGGTCTGTTAAGCTTAAGTTTTGTTCTCTGCGGCTTTGACCATTCACACTGATTAGGCTTCGGTTTACTTATATAACAAGTTAGGATGGGAGCGTCCCTAACATCTAAGTTTCCCAACTAATTATTCTAACAACT
>PVLA01013004.1:19748-40059 GCA_004027455.1 Hydrochoerus hydrochaeris | reverse complement strand
TCCAGCTATGATACTGAATTTGGTTACTAAATCTAGAAGTCTTTTGGTGGAGTTTTTGAGATCTTTTATGTAGAGTATCATGTGATAATTTGAATTATGATAATTTCACTTCTTACTTTGCTATTCTTATCCCTTTTATTTCTCTCTTTTGTCTAAGTGCTCTAGCTAATGTTTCCACAACTATATTGAAGAGAGTGGTGAGAGTGGACATCCTTGCCTTGTTCGTGATTTTAGAGTGCAAGTTTTCAGTTTTTGTCCATTTAGTATGATGTTGGCTGTTGGTTTGTCATAGATAGCTTTTCTCAGATTGAGGTAAAAAACCATCTATTCTGATTTTCTGTAGGATTTTTTTTATCATGAAAGAGTATTGGACTTTATCAAAATCTTTTTCTGTATCTATTGAGATGATCATGTGATTTTTGTCTTTGACTCTGTCGATAATGGTGTATTGCATTTATTGATTTGTATATGTTGAACCGTATGTGCATTCCTAGGATAAATCTCACTTGGTCATGGTGTGTAAACTTAATGATTTGCTGCATTCTATTTGTTAGTATCTTATTGAGGATTTTTGCATCTGTGTTCATTAGGGAGATTGGCTTACAGTTCTCTTTTTTGTTTGGATCTGTCTCTGGTTTTGGTATCAGGGTAATACTTGCCTTCAATGAGTGAAGTAGTAGTGCTTCTCTTTAAATTTCATTAAAGATTTTGAGGAGTATTGGTATTAAATCTTCTCTAAATTTTGAATTCATCAGGACCCGGGCTTTTCTTTGTTGTTAAGTTTTTAATTACATTTTCAATTTTATTAACTGATACTGGGTTATTCAGAATTTTTATGTCTTCCTGATCCAGCTTTGGTAACTCATATGTTTCTAGAAATCTGTCCGTTTCTTCTATGTTTTCCATCCAGTGAGAGTAAAGATTTTCAAAGTAGGTATTGATGATCTTCTGAATTTCTACAGGATCTGTAATGATTTCACTGTTTTTATTCCTTATTACATGAATCTGAGCCTTTTCTTTTTTTATAAGATTGGCTAGGGGCATATCAGTTTTATATATTCTTTCAAAGAATTCTTTGATTCATTAATTCTTTGTATTTTTTAAACTCTTAGTCTCAATTACATTAATTTCTGCTGTGATCTTTATTATTTCCTCCCTTTTGGCTTTGGGCTTTCTTGCTTTTCTTTTTTTTTGAAGCTTGAGGTACAGCATTAGATTATTTGTGCTCATTCCATTTTCCTGATATGAGAATTCATTGCTGTAAGTTTCCCTCTGAGGACTCCTTTAACTGCATCCTACAGGTTCTGGTAAGTTGTATTTGCATTGTTGTTTGATTGTGGATATTGTTTAATTTCTTCTGTGACCCATTGGTTTTTCAAGATTGTGTTTTTAATTTCCATATGTTTATGGAGGTTTTTTTGGTTTCTTTTACCATTAATTTCCAATTTTATTGAACTATGGTTAGATAATATGCATGGGATAATTTCAGTTCCTTTGCATTTACTTAAGCATGTTTTATGGGCTAGTATTTGGTCTGTTTTAGAGATTATCCTGTGTACAGCTGAGAACAATGTGTATTCTGATGTCACAGGGTGGAACACTGTAAATATCTACTCAGACCATTTGTGCACAAGTTTGGTTCAGTTCTGTTACTTCTTTGTTGATTTTTTTTGTTTAGTTGGTTTATGTCTTTTATGATCAATGAGGTCTTCAGGTCCCTCATTGTAATTATGTTATTGCTTATTTGATTTTTAATGTCTGTTAATATATGCCTAATATTGTTGGGTGCTCCTGTATTTGGTGCACATACATTTATGATTGTTGTCTCTTTCCCTCAAAGTTTTTTCCTAAGAAGTGTGTAGTGATTTTCTTTATCTTTTTTGATCATTCTCAATTTAAAATTCACATTGTATGCAATCAGAATATTTTTTCTGGGTTCTTAATGCATGGAGTATTGTTTTCCACTCTTTGACTTTCAGTGTATGAATTTCCTTTTAAGTTAAATGTTTCTTGTATACAACATATTGTTGTATTTTGCTTATTGATCCACTGTGCTAGTCTGTTTTTTTGATTGGTGAATTGAGGCCATTTACATTAGTGGCTGTACTGTGTCTTGGTTAATTTTCTCTCATTGCTGGAACAAAATACCTGACCTTCAAAATCAGGGAAGTAAAGGTTTATTTAGCTTACAGTTTTGGGAAGTTTCAGTCCATAATTAGCTGGCACCAATGCAGGGTGGCATGGCTAAAATCTGAAAGTCTATTTTCAATTTCATTCAAGCTGTTTTGCCAACTTTCAATGGAAGTTTTAATTTCCTGGATATCTCTTTGAATCTGTTCCATGTATTCTAATTATTTCCTATATCGCTTATTCAAGATTTCCACCATTTTCCTATGCTCCTTTATTGTTTTAGCCATGTCTTCTTTAGATATGCTCAGCAGTTCTTTCATTATGGCTGTCATTTATTTTTTCACTTGAGAGATTATTTCTGATCTGATTTCCTTTATAGCCCTATGGAGTTGTTTCTTTATTTCAGTTGCTATCATTTCAGAAATTTCAGTTATGTGCCTCCAACTTTTTCCATATTGATATCTCCTGGACTTGTTCTGGGTGGTCTGAGATTGTATTTTCTGCCTTCATCTTTTTTTAAAATTTTATTTTGAAGGTAGTAAAAATACAACAGAACATGACAGAACAAAGCCAAGTGAGACAATGCAGTGAAATTGGTACAGAACTTCACAGTAGGATACTGGGATAGTAGTAATAGGTACTATAGTATATCTCGTTATCTTCACAATTCAATTAGGTATAGTGAAATCAAACCAAAAACAGAAAATTATAAAACCAATTGAAGGAGAATATTAATTAGAGCAAAACAATCATAACAAAACACAACAGTGAAGACAACCTTTGCTTTCAAACAGAAGACAGAAGGAAATCCCCCATACTTGTCACATTGCATATGGTCATGCACCAAAAAGATGCTCAGACCTCTGTTCCTAGTTGTTGATGGGATATGTGTGTGTGTGTGTTTGATTCTCAGCCTGCATGCCGGTAGGCTCACGCATTGGTTCTTCTGGCTTAAGCCAGGGGTGCTTACCAAGAGGGTGGGCAAATTGCTTTTTTGTGCAGCCACCTAAGTTCCAACATGGCCAGATCTTTGAAGCCTCTGGTTCTCCTCTTGGCCCATGCCAGGGGCGCTTACCAAGAGGGTGGGCATCTGCCTTCATCTTAACCTTTTCTATTTAAAATTTTTTTTATTTTTTTCTCTGATGATCCTTGTGAGTTTTAGTAGTAGGTAGCAATATCTTTAGTATCAAGGCCTCTTTAGGAAAAGTCTGTTCTTCAGAGATATTTTCTGTGTTGTAAGAGATTCTTGGTTTGTGTCTACTCCTTGGGTCCCCAACTAATTGAGAGTGGAATATTGGTTTTTGTTTGACTCAGTCCCCAGTCTTTTGGCATAGTGCTGTGGTAAGGTTGTTACCCCAGAGCTTCCCAATATTGTTACACAAGGGAGAACAACTGATTAAAACAGATATGATGACATCCTAGCTATGGTAGTACAATTAGCAATAATGATAGCATTAAGCATTAGAAATTGACAGACTGTGGTAACTATTGATTTTGTACTTTAGACTGTAGAAGCAAAGGCTATAGTTATATAGCAGAACCAATCATAAATTAGGGGTTTGTATGCAAAATGTTTCCCATAGTTAGACTGGATTTACCTCGAGTTCCTCTGGACAAGCTGTTTGCCAAGTCCCGGGCACTTCCTGCACTGGCTGCTAATCTTGCAGTGTAGGGGAATGGGCCAGACACCTGGGTTCCTTTGGACCAAGGTTCCTAGGGTGGTGGAGAAGTGATGGTTAGGGTTTATATCCTCCTGTGCAACTCATCCAGGTTCCCAGGGTGGCAGAGAGGCCATGGGCAGGGTTTTTCTCCTCTCATGCAGCTCATAGGGGTTCCTCCTGATGGTGGAAGAGGCAGTGGGCTCAAAAATAAGTTTTAAAAAAAGCATTTCAAAATTCAGGGTGTTTTTAGCCTGGGTTATTGATTGGAGACATCGACTTCACAGTTAGTGAGAAGAGGTGCACCATCATGCTGGACGTTGAATTTTTGTCAGGGAGTGTACAGTGGAACGGGATTGGATGATTCCTCTGTGTGGCTACTTGGTCTTCTCTGCCCTGTGTGGCCCTGCCCTTGAGGTGGGGCCAGGGTGGACAGTGTGGAGATGAGGAGTGTAGCTGTGACTAAACACCTGGGAGGCAGTACAGACGTGCATCTAACCATGGCAGTCCACTGTGTTGTGGACTATGTATCTTGAGGGCTGTAATTTTGAAATCTAAAACTTATTTCTGTCCCTGAGCACTCCAGTGCCCCCACTCACAGAAGGCACAGCAGAGACAGGAGAGGATGTCTGGGTGATTTCTCTCCCCTGGGTCTTTATGGAGCTCCTGCTCTGGGCCTTCATTCTATGAATTTCCAGTGTCTGACTTGATTCTCATGAGATGCCTCAGGGTCTTCAGCTGGAGATTTTGGAGATACATTTTTAGAAGCAAAGAAAGGGAAAATGAGGTGATTTTAAAAAGGAAATCAAATATTTTGGCTGAAAACAAAAGCATTTTGAAATCTATTTGCAGGTGGCAAATGGTTACTAATATAATAAAAAAGAAAGATGGATTTGGGAGCTCACTGAAGATGGGGCTAGGTGGCCACAAACACCATCTCCTCCAAGAACCAAGAAAGTGAGAGGTGGCAAGAGGTCTTGGAAGTAGGTGGCTTGACAGGACTGGGAGGGAAGGGGGTGCTGCTCAGCCTGACCCCAGTAGTCCTCTCTGCTTCACTTATAGGTTTTGGATTTTCATTTGGCCTGGGCTTCTGATAATCCATTTAAAAATAGCCTTTGGACTTCCAATGGGCCAGTGACCTACTAAATTGACCCTTTCTCTTTAAGTGCCTGCAGTCTGTCATTGCAGTGTGGCACATGGTGTTTTCAGCTTTAGGGTTCTGTCATTCCCCTCCACCTCCCGGGGTGCATGGCCATGTTAGGGGCTTCCAAAAACAGATCTCAGAAGTTCTATAGATCCCCCAACCCACCAGGCTTCTTGTACCAGGTGCTGTGTGGTTCTGTGTCTCCCCTACCTGCTGCAGGATGGTAAAGGGCCTAAGGGAGCTGATACCCTCAAACATGGGACAGCTAGTGGTTGGGCAGAGGTTGGGGAGGAGGACTGGGGAGAATGGCCAGCAATGTGGACCCAGAAGTTCAGTGAACTCCATGTTTTTAGGCAGGGGCCTATTCTGTCCTATGCTGCCTCTCCTTGTCCCTTAGCAATGCTCCTATCTATGAAAGTGACTTGGCACTTGGTGTCCTTGTGTGTGTGCACTACTGGCCTTGGCTGGTCCTGTTGCCTGGCCGCCTCAACACCAGCCAGGGCCAGGCCTCAACACCTGGCCCTGGCTGGTGTTGGTGGCTTGCAACAGGCCTTTGGGGGAGCTGTCATAAGCCTTTGGGAACCGAGAACTTGGGGTTCAGCATTCTGCTTATGCCATTTTGATGTCCTTGTCTGTATCTTTGGATTGTTTATTGTGAGGTATGTTGGATATTGCACAGTATGGACCTATGTTCTTGCAGTGCTACTGCACAAAGAGTGGGTAGAAAATGCCCTAGCAGTTAAGAGAGACCTTGGTAGAAAAGATAAAACCCATTCTTGCTTTTGACACCAAGACACAATTGCTTTGTGCATTGTACTATATCCTTTCCATGAGGGAGGAGGCTGGGGACTTGGCTGCAGCTGTGTTGTCCTTGGTCAGCCATGAGTGTCTGACGCATGTCACTGGTCCAGGCTCCTGTCAGAGGTGCAACCCAGAGGACTCTGGAGATGTCTAGGAGTGTGAGCCTGCCCACTGCAGGCCCTTGAGGTGTCCACGCCCAGCATCCTTGGAGTCAGGGACCCAGGAGTGTGAATGGCAGTGGTTGCATATGTTGTCCATGGAAACAGGAACCTGAGAGGTAACAGGTGCATGTGTCTGGGATACTTACAGCCCTAAAGACAAGGTCCCAACAGTGCCACACAGGAAGTGCTTTGGACATGCATGTAACTACCTGGAACTGGAAACTGACATTCCACTCCACCTCTTGGGGTGCACGGCCACGTTAGGGGCTTCCAAAAACAGATCCCAGAAGTTCTATGGATCCCCCCACCCCATAAGGTGTGTGTGTGTGTGTGGGCAAGGATCTCATGGGCTCCAGGATGCTACCCACCTTGGCCAACAACACATGAGCTTGATGTTCAGGATGTGGCCATAAAACACTGCAGATGGGGCCTGCTCAACTGATGCCCCTGTGAGACCAGTACTTATGTGATTTGGAGGCTGGAATCTGGGACCAGGACCCACAGAGCTTGCTTCTGGTGAGGTCCCCTGGTCTGCTGTCTGATGGCAGCTGCCCATGTCTTTACATGCTAGACAAAGAGGCAGTTTCCCTTGAGTCTCTTCCATTTCATCCCCAGGCCTCTATCCCCATGACCTAACTGTAAATGTCCTCTCCTAATGCCAGCCACTGCTGGGGTCAGGCTATCTGCTCAATGGTGTGTGTCCCAGGACAGGTGCGAGTATCTGAAGGTGGGTTTAGTCACAAAAGAGGAGTGGGTGCAGACATGGGATGCAGCTGAGAATCTGTCATCACACAGGGCTTATGTCACCACAGGGACATGTCACCAAGGACTTGGAGTGGCTACCAGGTGAGATGGAGGGGTACTGCATATTGTTCCCAAGCACTATATGCTGGTGATTGGGGTAGACTTATTAAGGCTTTGAGAGAAGTGTGGGGAAGAGACTCCAGGGGAGATGTGAGAGGACCAGGCTGGCTTTAGGCATCCATCTCCTGTCAGGCATGGGCACTCCTGCTTCTGTTGCTTGCCTGAGTTCTGGCCCTGGGCTCACACTGCAGCTGGCTGGTTCCACATCTTCTCTGAGGCCACTTTAGTCCAAAAAGTCCCCCTTCCTTCAACTCCACAACCTCTCAGGGTGTTGGTGTGTCTGAGCTCCACAAAATATTCAGTCCCTGCCCACCTGTGCAACATTGCATGGATGCCTTCAGGCACAGCTATGGGGATGGAGATCCGAGCACTGGCACAGAGTAGCTTAGGGATGTGGGCACATGCATCCCAGCACCTCTCTCCATGCTCATGGCCTCCTGGGAGAACTCCAGCTCATGCTTCTACTCTCTGTTCTACTGGGTCTTCTGAAAACTGAATTCAGCACTGGCCCTGTGCGCAGGCATTGAAGAAGAGTTTAGTTGAGAAGCAGATGTTTTAATGAGCATCAGTTGGTGACATAGCCAGAGGCAACAGAGACATGTGTCATGGAGACAGGCCAAACCTGGACTTCCTCAGAGCCTGTAAAATCAGAGTGGGGAACCAGTGTGTGGCTTCCTTGGGGAGAGTGCAGTGTACATAGCCTCAGACATTACAGCATATGCTGCTTCTGCCCCACCACACTGGGAAGTGGATACACAATGGGCTGCAGATGCCACCAATCAGAAGGAACATTCCTCCTTCCTCATTTCCAGCACTCTTTGTGGACCATGGTAAGAATGCAGCCCTAGCCTGGTGTCTTGTACCCAACCAATAGGCCCAGGGCGCTCAATCTCCAGGTCCTGGGAAAGGAGCAGTAGACACAGAGTCCCTGTGTATGTGTCACAGTGGCTGTTGACCCTTTCTAGTGTCCTCTTGAGACTTGATGGGAAGCTGCTGCTGACTCATAGCTTTGTTGTGATCCCCAGGGCCATGCTGTGCCTGCTTCTTGCTGTCTGAGTCTCTGGACAACAGTCAGCATGGTGTTCGTGATTCCTCCTGGCTGCGGGATGCGGAGTTTGACAGATAGAGTTGGGGTCTCCCCCATTGCCTCAGGCCTTGGGAAGAGAGCACCCAGAACACAGCTCCAAGTGTCAAGACTGCTGATCTGAGCCTCAGTTTTCCTGTCAGGAAAGGCCACACAGCAGCACTGCCCCCTGATTCAAGGCATTTAGTGAAGGGGCACAAGAACCCTGCTGGACTCTTGTGACTCAGCCTCTTTCTGAGCTGCAGCTCATTTCTAGTCTGCCCTGCAGACTCAGTGGCTGCCCGGCACTGCAGCACAGTGGGCTATTCGGAGCCTGGGTTGCATGGAGCATGGTGTCACCATTCCATTATACACACCCCATGCTTTTCACAGCCTTGAGCCCTGTGTGGCCACCACCAAGGGCTGGTGTCCATCCAGTCAGGCTGTCCATGCCTGCCCATGGTGGCCTCACACTCATAGGTTGGTCAGTTTGTGTTTCTAGACTGATAGAATCAACTCTGCACGCTGGCCTTGGCTGTGCTGTGGGGTGGGCATGAGGATGAACACCAATGCTGAACAGCACTGACCACTGAACACCAGCACTGAGCAGCACTGAGTAGAGGGTTGCGCTGTGATGTGCAGAGGGTGGTGTGGTCATGGGATGGATGAGGGGTGACGACACAATGGTGGTACCTGGCCACTACATCACGCCATTGTCCAATGCAAGCATAGAGGTCTGTTGACTGTGGTTCAATGTTATGTTATTTTTTGGGTGATTTTGGTTTATGATAATTGTTAGAGGAAGCTATGTTTGATTAAATGAGGAATTTATCTCTTAATTTATGCCAATTTATGCTTTTCTGTTCTCTTTGTGGGGGAGACACAGGTTGCTATGGTGATGGAATAAGAAAATGACAGGTGGGAAAGCTTAGCAGTTTCGATTTTGGAAACACTTGTGATGCAGACGATTGTGTGTGACGATGTTACATGGCAGAGCCATCTGCCACTGGAGGATGTATGCTGCACGTTTTGCTATGGAGTTGCATTTCCGTGAGGAACACAGCTTGAATTGCTTTGCCGTTTGTGAGTCATTAGGATGCAGAGACTGTGGGTGGTAAAGAGGCAGCACTGGCAGGTGATAAGGTTGTTTCCAGCCCTTTGCTTACTGTGTGATGTTGGGTGCCATCAGAGAATCTGGAAATCTATTTTCACTCGGAAGCAAAACATTTATATAGGGAACTTGTCTGATTGTTTCTTGTTGTGAACAGGTTAGTTCATGTGTACTCTGGTTATAGATGGCTTTTGATCAGTTTAAACAGCACTATTTACTTCCTCTTTTTTATTAAACTATATCCAATATTGTTTGGAGACTTATTTAAATGGGAAAATGGTTGTTCCTCTCTTTTTTCTATTTCCCCAAGCCTCGGTTAATTTTGCTCTAATTTGGATTCTTGTAGTCACATGCAATTGAGAATTGTCTTTCCTCCATTTTAGAATTCTAATGAGATTTTAAAAAGAAGAAAAAAAACCCCTTTAGCCTGGGACTTACTAAAAATTGACAGTTCTGTGCACGTGCGTTGAATGCCTGAGCCAGGCACTGTGCAGACCACAGAGACTGGCTCTGTGGAGCCACCTGTGACATCCCCTGCTGAGAGAGTCCCTTGAACAGAGATTGGTTTTTGTTCACACTTCTTATTTTGCAGTGTGGGTGATGAACCTGGGGCCTCACCTGTTCTGGGCAAGTGCTCTGTGTGGAGCAGTGCAGCAGGTAGACATGGGGTCATCCACATCCAAAGCAATGGCCACTGCTTTCCTCAACCTGGGCACAAGAGTCTGATCTGTGGGGCTTTGCCGGTTTTTGGACCTGCCCCTGGGGATCCTGCCATCCTGTGAGGACATGCACAGCCCAGGGAAAGGCTAGAAGGGAGTGAATGGTGGCACCCAGATGCCCGTCTTGGCCAGGCACAGGAGTGCAGCTCTTCCAGGCTGAGTGGAACTACCTCCTCTCCTCTTGTGGGGTAGAGCCAAGCTTCCTGCCAAGCCCTGATGAAGCCTCATGTTCCTGCTTGGTCTCCGGCTCTGGCTGCAGGTACAACACCCTGGTTTCCATGAGTACACTTGTTGTGGTCCACGTCTAGAAGGCCTTGAAAAGCCACATGTGTTCAGGGGGCATTTTGGCAGGTGGCTGGATCATGGTGGTGCTGAGCTCCTCAGCAGATCAACCCGCTGGTGAGCTCATACCTGAATGGGAGGGGCCCAGTTGGGCAGGCTGTCCCAGGTGGCCTGAAGGCTGCATTTCTTGCCCTGGCTCCTTTGTCTTCCTCTGGCTGCTGCTGCTGTGAGGTGAGCCATTTTTTCCACTCTGGCCCTTTTACTGGGACACTCTAAGCCTGATAAACCTCTTCTTTAGCTTGCAGGTGTCAAGTGTTTTGTCCCAGGGACAAGAAAATGATGAATAGGTTGCTTAACTAGTTTCTTTCTCTAGATTGAGATTTCTAGCCAGAACTAAGCAATAGGCTCACTCCTCCTGTGGAGAGGAGGCAATCAGGTGGCCTCCCCTGCCCCCTGTACCTTTAGAGTTAAGCCCCACAGCAGGTTTTTCCAAGTTGGGACCTGCTGCTTCCTGTATTTTTGATGGCAGACTATGTACCAGCAGGGTACCTGAGATGGAACTGAGACCAAGACCCAGTGTGGGGAGGAGAGGTGGTCTAACCTCATGGAACCATGAGCCATTGAACAGACTCTGTGCAGCTCAGCTGTGGCCCGTGGCATTGCTTCCCACTCATCTACGTGTATCAGGGGCTTACTGTGCCGGCTGTCAAGAGGCTCTAGACATCCTGTATCTGAGAGCAGAGGCTTCAGCAGAGAGAGATGGAAAACAGCCAGCTGAGCTGTGAAGAACAAACCTCAGCCATCTTACCTGGAAGCTGGCCTGGAAAAACCAGTGTCTCCGCCTCCCTGCCTGTTCTGGGGCAGAGGCTGGTTCTGTTTTCTTTTGCACATTCTTGGCTCCAGGCTTCCTGGCCACATTTGTGGGTTTGTGGTCAGTGCTCTATGACTGGCACAGGGCAGAGAGACTACAGCTGAGTGGGTGGGGGCAGTACCTTATCTTGGCCTGGTTCCTCTGGACTGGCTTCAGGCTTCTCCCTGGAGCTTACACTGGCTATGTTCCCCTGGTTGAGGCTGAGCTCTCTGGGAGCTCCCTTCTACCCATCTCCACTAACAGCTACTGTCTTAGTTACTTTTCTTGTTGCTGAGACAAAATAGACAACACCCAAACTTAAAAGTTCATAGTTGGCTGGCTCCAAGGCAGGTTGGCATGTCAAAAGAGCATTGCAGAGCAGGCAGGCAGAAGGCAGGAAGAAAGAGGTGAGCAACAACCAACCAGCAACGAGTCTTTTTCTGTCCCTTATATCTTATCCATGTTACCCACCCTTAGGGTGGGTAGCACTCACATTCTTAATCCTAGCATTGCATCCTTGATTCAGGCATCACACACCCTGGATCCAGCCTCTGTAAAGCACCCTCCACTTATGACTGCATGAGGCTTTGTGGGGACATCGAGATACAAATTGTAGCAGGACATAGGAAACATAGAGAGCCATTTTTTATGGAAGTAGGGGGAGCATAGATGGGTCCTGGACCTGTCTTCTCCATACCTGGCACCCAGGCCTAGAGCCCCAAGAGCTCTAAGACTGGGCCTTGTCCTGCAGTTGCAGTGGGGTGAGCTTCCCCTGGGAGCCCAGACCCCTCCAGGATAACTAACCAGTGAGGACTGTGGACTCTGTCACAGGCCTGTCCTCTGAGGTGGGTATCCCATACTTGCTGTGAAAGGACAGGGGGCCCATTGAGTAGGGCTGTGCCTGGGCCAAAGGACACTGGTGATGATGTGGTAACATCAGAGGGCGGTTTTGGAAACTGAGTTCACTCTCCTGTTCTGCCATAAAAAGCCTCTGCCAGCTTCTTGGGTTTCTGAGGCAGGTAGGAAAATCCATTTGAATGAGGCGTGGTTCCTGTGAGGAGGTACAAAGGATTTGGAAGTGCCTGGCACTGTCCTGGCAGCTCCTCTTGCTCACTGGAATGGGCCGTATGATTGAGGTGCTGGCCCCTGAGTGGGTGAGCTATTTGGGGGCAGCATGAGGGAAGATGTCACACTGAGTGGACGTGACTACAACCCTATGCTGTGCCATCCACTGTGTGTTGGGGAAAACAGAAGCAGAGGAGGACACAGCCCATGTGACTGACACAGGAACTAGCGGCAGCCTTCATCTCCTGGTCCCAGTGCAGCCAGTACACCCTCCCAACAAAATGCAACACAAACTGCTTTGGCCCCAGGGGCAAGTGGGGTTTGCTGACTCTGGATAGTGGGGTGAGTGGTATTCCTGACAGTAGACAGTGGAGATCAGTGGGGTTTTACACACAGGACAATGCAGGGCAGCAGGGTTCCTGACCTTGGACAGCACAGTCAGCAGGGTTCCTGACACTGGAAAGTGGGGATGAGCAGGATTCCCATCCCTTCCATCCTGACTGCTCTTTGGTGTCTTGATCTCTAAATGAAAGTGGAAATAGCTCCTTTCAAGGACTCTGATGACATAAGCCGTTTGTTAAATGCTTCTCTGCCTTGCTAAAAACAAATGAGGTAATTTTACAAAAAAGAAAAAACTCACATGCAAAAAACCCCCATGATCAATGCAATTAGAAATACATGGGTGAAGAGTAGACCCAGGAGATGTGTGGATGGCCTGGTGGTGGCAGGGAAGGGAAAGGCCAAGGCTTTGTGTGAGCCCTCAGCAGCCAGGAAACAGGGTCAAGAGTGTTGAGGTCTCAGATGCCACCAACCCTAGAGATGGGAGCCCTGCAGAAGCCTAGGGACAAAAGGACCATTCTGCTTTGTTCCCATGAGATGGAGGGACACTAAGTGAGGGGGAGGGGGAGCAGGAGTGAGGGGATGAGGGCTGTGTAGGCCATATGAGTTCCCGTGTTATACTGGATGCAGTGGAACCCAGGGCTGAAGCAGTGGGCCTGGGTCAAAACTTCAGTAGGAGGCTGGATTCCAGAACCAGTGCCCTTGACCACAGGCCATATGCTTAGACCTGTAGTTGATGTTCTGACTGTGAACCAGAACCTTGAGTATGCATGTGTGTTTGCATGTACATACAGGTGTGTGATGACACATAAGTGCATGTGTGCATGCCTGTGTGTTTGCATATGTGAGTTTGCCTCTGTACAGGCAGTATGTGTTCATGCCCACATGTGCCCTGGGTGCATGCTCCATCCATGTGTTTGTGGCTGTGTATTTGCCTGTATACATATGTATGCATATGTGCTTGCCCTTGTACATGTGTATATGCCCATGTACATGTATGTGGCTTTGTGTATGCCTGCACTCACAGCAGTACTTAAGAGTACTGGGAGTACCTCAGGACAGGGGATTCACTACAAATACATGCTAGGTTCCTCCCAGAATTTTCAAGCTATAGGCCTAAGAGCCTGAGCACCTGATTCCCACCAGTTCCCAAGAGGCCTGCAGCAGCCCATGTGTAAGTGCCTTTTCTTATCTGTGATGCCCTTCCCACCCACTTTGCTGTGGAATCATGTCTGCTGGGACCAAAACCTCAAGCCTCTGCCTCTAGGCCAGGAGCCTCTGCTGGGTCACAGAGAGGCATCGACTGGGGGGTTCTCCACAGTATGGCTTTGATGCTGCTCTCTGGACTGGATCCAGAGCTCTCAGAGCAGCTGCCTGTTGCCCCTCTTATCCTCTGCACCCTGCTGTGGACACTGGATGACCAGTATTACCTCAGAGTGGGCAGGGAGGTCGCAGTCAGGAACTGAGGACTGGAACTGGTCTTATCTAGTGCCATCCTCCACTTCTCTGCAAGTCCACTGTTGCATCTGGCTGCCACATTCCCACCCCTCCTGAGCTTGGCCTGTGGCTTCCTGGAGGCTGCCTCAGATCTCCCCTTTGCTCTTGTCACCTGTTACTGATCAGTTTCTCAAGAGACACACACCAGAGGGTCAGGAGTGGGTGAGGGGGCCAGGTTGCCTGCACTGTGTGACAAGGGATGATTGGTGTGTCTGTCCTTCCTGGGTGCTTTCAGATGCCATAGACCAGAACAGGGGTGCCTGCAGTGGGTGTCCAGGCTCTGGACCTGGCACCTCTTTCCCTCATTGCTTTCCTGAGGATGATGACCTCTATGGGATCAGTTGCTGCTTTCTTGGTTAGGAGCTGCTTGGGACTCATGTCATCCCTTAACTGACCTGGATGAAGATGGCTCCCAGCTTGCCCTCAGCTGGCCTTACCCTCACCTGCCTTCACCCCAGTGCTCACCCACAACAGTGGGGCAGAGGGTCACAGCCTGAAGACTTAAGAGCTCCCATGATGTGGCTACTGGAGTTTTGCACAGTGATGTTTTTGGCTCAGTGTTATTTCAAAACATTTTGAAATAACATTTAATGAAATAAACAGGATTTCCACCTCTTCATTTTGTCAAATAAAACGTTAAAAATGCTCACCACCAGTTAATAAAATAATGAACTTTCTAATGAACAGAGAGCTAGAAAGGACAGCTGCTTTCAGCCTGCATGGCACTGTAGGTACAGAGCCAGAGAAACGAGCTATAAAAAGAACTAAAGCTTCCGAGTCAGAAAGGAAGAAGTGGGATTATCTCTGTTGCAGATGCCATGGTCTTATGCACATAAAATTCTAAAAGACTCCTCAAACTTTTAGAGGTAATAAATGAATTCAACAAAGCTGCAGGATATAAAATCAAATTTTAGTTTTATTTGTATACAGTTACAATGAACAATCTGAAAAGGAAATTTTAAAAAAATCTCACAGTAGTATCGAAAAAAAATATTTAGGAATAACCTTAAGCAAAAAAGGTGAAAGACTTGTAAACTAAAACTACAGATTGTTTTTTGGTACAAATAAATAGAAGCACATCTGTAATTTGTGAATCAGAAGACTTAATATTACTGAGATGATATTACTACTACTGAAAGTGATCTATAAATTCTGTACAATATCTTTCAAAATTCCAATGATTTTAAAAATAGAAACAGAAAATAAAACACCCTAAAATTCACATGGACTTGAGGTGCCCAAAATAGCAAAAGCAATCTCGAAAAGGAGAGGAAAAAATTGACTCACCCTTCCTGATTTCAAAATGCACCATAAACCAGCAGTGGTCAAACAATGTCATATTGTCATAATGATATATATGTATGTATATCTTTTTCTTTAAATTTTATTTATTTTTTGGTACTGGGAATTGAACTCAGGATCTTGTTGCCAGGCAGATGCTTATGCCACTGAGCTATATCCCTAGCTCTGGCATAATGGTGACATGTAAAACAATGAAACAGAACAGAAAACCCTTACATAAACCATCAGTCATTTTCAACACAAATATCAGGGTCATCAGTTAGAAAGGGGCAGGATTTTAACTAATGGTGCTAGGAAAACAGGCTATTTATATGTGAAAGAATAAAATTAGACCCCTGCTTAACAGTATTAACTCTAAGTGGTTAAACATCTAAGTGTCCTTCCCATTCCTTCCCCAGTAACCATAGTGGTTGTCCTGCCCCTCCCGTTCCCTTTTCATGGTGGTCTGATGCTGTCTTCGGTTCTGCACAGTGTGTTCTCCTTTGTTTGGTGCACATAAATCAGTGGAGTTTTCCAGCCACAGTGGCCTCCATGCTGCCTGGTGCAAGTGGAAAGAAACCAAGGCTCTGTCTCTTGAGTCTACCCTTGGTTGGCTGGCCTGGTCCAGTGTGCTTGGATGATCAGTCGTGCTTGGCTTGGGTAGCTAGTCAGAGCTGTCAAGATTAGATTTCCTCTTGGCGTCATCACAGAGGACTTGTTTGGTATTGTGGTCAGCAGTACTGACATAGCCTGTTGCATGCTGACCTGTGGAAAAAGGAAACTTTACAGATGTGCCTTTGGTGCTGTGGCCTGCTGAATTCCATCTATAGGATCCCCTGTACATTTTCTTCTGCAGTGAGGGACCTGAAAGTGGCTGGAGAATTCTGTGTCAGGATGATGGAAACATGTGCCACTTGTCCAACATGTAGCCTTGGGCCATATGGCTATTGAGCACATGTGTGTGCCTGCCCTACCTTGGGAACTGGGTTTTCAAGTCTCATATAACTTTAACCAGTTATAGCTGGTATTTAAGAAGCCGCATGCAGTGAGTCGATACTGACAAACAGTTAGGGAATGGGACCATAATCCTGTTGGCTTCTGCATTTTACTTATTTTTTTTTTTAATTTTAAAGGGAGTAAAACAGAATAGTAAAATGAAACAAAACAAAACAGTAATAGGACAGTAGGAAATCCACAATCATTACTGTATGTCATATTGTTTTCCTCTAAATAGCTTCCCAGACTATCGGCCCTGGGCCTGCAAAGTCAGTCAAGTGACATAAATGTCAGGTTGCTTCCCTACTTCAGTCATTATCATCTCAGCCTGTGTCATATCTGGCTGCTTACAGGTAAGTGGAGGGGCAGGAGGCAGAAGCAGCTTCCTTGCTGTTTATCCCCAGCCAACTGAGCCTCCACAGGCCCACAGGGAGGCTGCACAGCTTCTTGGTCGTTTCTCCCCAGCAGCCAGCAGGACTTCCATTGGTGCATGGGTGGTGGGGGCTGCTTTGCTTCCTTACTGTTTCTCCTTGTCTGGCAGGTCTGCCACCCTGGTTTTCTTATTTTTGCTGGATTCCTGAATTCTCTGTCTCTATGGGCTTCAAGTCTCAGTTCAGATCCTTCCACGGAACTTACCTCCCGTCTCACTCAGGTCTGTCTCTTCCTCTTCCTTGTATTGCTATATTCCAGGGTCTAGACACCAAAACTTGGAAAGGTTCTTTCTCTGCTGCTCACTGCTCTACCATATTTCTGGAAGTCCCCTTATTTTCAATTATGTCTGTGTAAACTGGATTATCTTCCTTTTGTGTAGCCCTAGATTTTGAGGCAGGAAAGAACTTCATCGTCTTCTAAGAGGTCACTCTCACCTCTGAATCTTCCAATTACACTAAAGTCTTTTCTGCATAGTGCTGAAGTCCAGCTGCAGCAGGGCTCAGGGGTCCCAAAGGTGGTCAGGGAGTCAGCGAGTGAGAGACAGAAGACACTGCACACCAGTATGTGAGTGAATCTGAATCTATTTTATTTTGCAGAAGTGGGAGTATTTATTTGCTAACTTTTGGCAGTAACTTAAACCCCAAGCAGTGAAGCGTCCCAGGCTTAGAGCCAAACAGCGATGATCTTAAACAATATGTGTTAATTAATTTTTTCACCTTAGTTAAACTTTAATCTTGTTACCTAGAAATCTATACTTAATTATCTTGCAAAAGCAAACATGCTATACCCTGGCCCCAATACTTCCTGTTCTATTTATATTGATTCTTTTTGTGGATAGGTATAAAAAATGATTTTATTGTTTCTTAGATGTTTCTTGCTTGAGCAAACTCTGTACAGCTTTGCCAGTTTTCTTTAGGCAATCTAATTCCTGTTCATGTCCATTTATACTATTTTTATAAAGTTCTTTAAAGCTTTTATTCTTTTCTTAGTTGGCCAGATTTTCTGTCTTTCTTTTTAACATAGTTATGTAATGTTTTTTATCCTCTGTTGATCTAATACAATAGGGTGGCCCATTCCTAGCTAACCTTCCCATGAAATTTAATTGATTATATTTGGCCCATTTTCCTTTGACATTAACTATTCTTTGCCCATACTCATCATAAATCCCTGTGCAAGGCAGAGGGGGGTCAGGCACTTGAGGTAAAGGTTTCTTGGGTCGAGGGAGATACCAAATATGTCTGTTTATTATATAAGCAGGTCCTATATCTGTCATAATAGTTGGTACTGGTTTTCTTTTCTTGGGGGCTTTAGTTTGTAATTTCTGATAGAGAAACTTCTCTGGATCAAGGGTAGTTGTCTCATGGGAATTTTTTAAATCTTTCTCCATGAGCTCTCTCATTTGAAGCTTTTGTATAAACTCTCTCATACTACTCACAGAAGGTAAAATTTCACAATTAGCTTTCACAAAGGGGTTATCTAGAGGGTGTCTAGTAACTCCTCTGGAGTTTCTATTTTCGATTTCATATTGAGTATTACATGGAAATATATATATAGGAATTAAACAAATTACAATTATCAGTACAAAACATCCCAAGATCCCCGCGCCCCATTCCCACATGCGGTGTCCTTTTCCCGGAGAAGCAATTCCTTGAAGCGCTCTCCTCCACCCATGGACCTTGTCGCAAGGCGTGGATGGACTAGGACACGGCATGGACAGAAAAGGGTGCCACAGCATAGATTTAAGCCATTGTTGATGGCCAGTACCTCCTTTTTGCATGCATTGAAAAGAATGGTCTTCTGAACATCCTTCTCCTGAGGCCCAGTGACCACCATCTTCATCTGACATCTCCCAGAATCCTGTGACCAGGTATCTAAGGCTGCTTAGCAACTGCAGAGGAACTCAGGCACTCTTTTCCACTTTACTTTCTTTTTTTTTTATTTAAAGAGAAAAAAAAACATGTAAAGGATAAAGATAATACAGGATTTTAAATAGATAAACAGTAAGAAATCACTAGTTGATAAATTACATATTGTCCTCTTAGAAATAGTTGTTCAAGTTACAAAATTAAAGCATACAAAGTAGATATTCAAACAGTAAGACTGTAAACAGCTATGCATGCATGAGTCTCTACATGTATTTCTATAAACTTAAAGGTTTAAAATCTTACTGAAATAAAGTAAATAATACCTAAACAAATATCATATGTGAGGATTTGAAGATTCATTTTTTTTAATTTAAAGAGAAACAAAAGCATGTAAAGGGTAGAAGTAATACAGAATTCCAAAAAAAAAAAGATAAATAATAAGAAATCACTAGTTGATAAATTACATATTGTCCTCTTAGAGAAAGTTGCTCAAGTTACAAAATTAAAGCATACAAAGTAGATAGTCAAACAGTGAGAGTGTAAACAGCTACACATGCATGAATCTCTGCATGTGTTTCTATACTTTCAGTATTAGAGGGAAAAACAAAACTTAGCAAGACAAAAAAAACAAATTCCTATAAAAACATGAAACCAAAAAGTCGTGTAAAACCATAGTACAAGGTGATCTACAATGATTACTGTGTTGTTTCTTATTATCTTCAATAGAATGTCTATATCATCAGGCATAATTGAATATAGCAGTATAATTGAGTATAGCAGTAAATAACAATATTAGTAAAAATAAAACATTGTAGACAGTATAAAACTTCAAAGGCAGGTAATAATCAAACCATAGTGGATATTCTAGTGGATCTTGTCTTCTTAAGTCCAGTTGCCTATAGTCTCAGACTTTATACTATCAATCACAACAGCTTTGAATAAAATCTATCAATACAAAACCGTGATCCAACAAACCAGATTCGATTACGATCAATCATGGTAAAACAGTGTAGGTTTTACAGAGCTTTAGATTAAGTTAATAGGAAATTAAGGATGATTACCGTACTATATCTTGTTATTTACAGTATTACTGTCTGTGCCCTCAAATCTAGTACAGGTAGAGTGACTGGAACAGAATATAATATATCTAAGCAGAGTAGGGTAATGTGGGTTTTAAATCCTGGTGCACTATTAACAATATAGTGTATCAAGGCCATCTATGTTAGAGATTCTAGCCATCCTTTTCTGCCTCATTTCTGCTATGCTATTTTTCTGCCTTTCTATGCTATTTTCTCCTTCATTCTACTGCCTGCCACACTCATTGAGGCCTTTCTGCCACTGTTCCTAAAATCCTGGTATTTTTTTTCTCTCTCTCTAGAATGTCCTTCAGTATTCTCTGTAGGGTTGGATTGGTGGTCACAAACTCCCCCAGTTCCTCTTTGTCATGGAAGCATCTTGTTTCTCCATCAACTTCTATTGACAGTTTTGCAGGGTACATCAATCTGGGCTGGAGGTTATTCTCTTTCAGGGCTTTGAATATGTCACTCCAAGCTACTCTTGATCTGATGGTTTGTGTCAAGAAGTCAGCCGTGATTCTGATGGGCTTATCTTTAAAGGTAATCTGTTTCTTTTCTCTGATGGCTTTTAATATTCTGTTTTTATATTGAATTTCTGGCATCTTGATTATTATATGTCTGGGTGTAGATTTGTTTTGGTTGTAGGTGGCTGGGGTTCTGTATGCCTCACACAACCGAATGTTATTTTCTTTTCCCATGCTTGGGAAGTTTTCCTTAATTATTTCCGTGAATAGCCTTTGTAATTCGCCTGTATGTATTCCTGCTTCTTTGTTCACACTTCTTATTCTTAAATTGTAGATTCTCTTGTCATCTTCTAGCCTTTGTATTGTTACTGCCTGTTTCCTTGTTATTTTTAAGAGATCTTTCCTTTCATCATCACACACTGCCAACTTGTCTTCAAGTTTTGATAGTCTATCCTTAGTTTCTTTTAAGGAGTTTTGCCAGCTTTCAATGGAGTTTTTAATTTCCTGGTAGTC
>PVLA01013004.1:0-19648 GCA_004027455.1 Hydrochoerus hydrochaeris | reverse complement strand
GTTTTTGTGTTCCTCCCTTCTTCCATCTGTATCATCCTGAGAGATGCTTACTGAGAGCATTTCTTTTATTACTCTACTCATATCCTGCTTTACCTGATTTAGTATTTCAGTTTTGAGCTTGTCTACAAGGTCCTGAAGATATCTCTTAATGTCCATTGAAGCCATGTCTGATGTTGTGTGTTTGCCACCCTCAGTCTCCCTTGTTTTTCCTTCTCCTGGTTCAGTGTTCTCAGGGTTCTGGGCTGGGGGCCTCCTCTTGCCTCTCTCTCCTGTCATGGCCTTGGCTTCCTCCACACAGGTTACAGTGTAGGTCCCAGCCCCCTTCCCTGTTGGCCATTGCTCCGAAGCACACTGGCGAGGGAACTCCGCCCTCTCCTGCTTGCCCCTCCCCACCAGGCCAACCAAACTTCAGGGGCCTTTCTCCCAGTTAGTGCTTGCTAGGCACAGGGAATCGATTTGGGTCAGCTCATTGGGTCCCGGCCAGTGTTACGGCCCAGTCCAAGCAAATCCCATGAATCTGCCCTGGGGAGGGAGCAACCAACTGAAGTCACTGTCACTCCCAGTTCAGGCTCCTCCTGCCTGATTCCAACATGTTGCCCATTTGGTCGCACCCTTCCCATGTGTGTGGGGGGGTCTCATTCCCAGCACTGACCATGGATTAATGAAGGTCCCTTCACTGGCTCCACTCTCCATTGGGCTCACCAACCCCTGACTTCAGCGCTGCTGTGCGTCCTGTGAGTGGAAGCGGGAATAAGTTTGGGCGGCTCTGCCAGCTGGCGTGGATTTAAGCTGGTGCACACTTGGCGGGTCACCGTGAAAACGCTGTGTCCCAGTAATTTTCAGCTGTTTCAGTTGTAGTCCCAAAGTATTTGATGAGCTTTTTTATGTTTTAATTTCTTCCTGTGTCAAGAGGATCTATCTCCCTCTGTCTGGGTCTCTCCAGGGTGTTTTATTCTGGCGTCTGAGTTGTTTCCCCTGGGAGACTTTGTATTTTGTTGCTCACTGATTGGCCATCTTGTCTTCTCCTTCTCCATTTTACTTTTTGAGGGATTTTTTCTTTTTTCTTTTGCTTAAGTTCTGGATTCTACCTTGTTTCATTCTTGGCACATGGAGAGATGTCTTGGTAGTACTGGTGTTGAACCTAGGACCTTGCATATGCTAGATAGATGTTCTCCATGGAACTGTACCTAACCTCTGTTTTAATAAGGTTTGTGGAAATTTGAGCCCTGGCTGGTGACCCTCAAGTCTCTGTACTCTCAGCTAGGTGCAGAGACCTGGAAACCTGTGGAGGATTCCACGTATGGGGGTTTTCTCTACTCTAGTCCTAGGCAGGGCTGAGAATCTGCCCTCATACTTCCTTGTGATACACCCACAAGTGCCTACTTAAAAGGCATAGATCTTAGTGACTTTCCCTGGGGACCCCTGGGCCACCCAGCCAGGAGTGGTGTCTCATGGAGAAGGTTTTCAGGTCTGTCTCTGCCTTGGTTCTTGATTCATTTCTGAGGGCTGGTATCAGGGCTCCTTTTGTGGAGGCTCCATCCTAGTGCCCTGTGGTTGGAGGCAGCCACAGTGAACCACCAAAGTGCAACTTTAATGTTAGAGCAGTATTGTGTGATGAAGAAGCAGACCCGAACCTGAACAGTTTTGCTGCAGCCACAATCTTGTCATTTTGTTATTTCAGGCTAGGTGGCCTTTTAATTTTGGGTGAGTTGTCCCCAGTGGCAGCTGCATCCTTGGCTCAGGCACTTCCAGGCCCCACTGCTGGCATCTGCAGGACTTAGAGAGGCAATAACTCCTCTGAAGTGTTTATCATTGCACTTCAGATGAGTGCTATTGCGAGAGCAGAGTTGACTCCTTTTGCACTTGGCCCAGCTGACAACTCCGAAGAGGTCATGCTTCCTATGAAGGCCACATGCTTTGCAGCTGGGTGCTGGGTCTTCTGTTCCTCATTCCCCTCTGTGTTCATGAAGATGTTACTCTACCAGGGTGTAGTGTGTGCCAGGTTAAAAATACTGTATTGAGGTACAGTCCTCGTATCATGTAGCTTACCTCCTTAGCATGCTGAATCTGAGGGCTTTCAGTGCCTTTAGAGTGTTGTTTCCATCACTCCAGAAAACTGGGTCCCATCCATCCCTTTTCCCTGTTGGGAACATTGCACATTTCACTCATCTGTCCATCAGATGTTGGACATTTGGGTATTTTTTTTTCTTGTTTGGCTGCTATGAGCATGGCCTACAGATTTCTGTGTCTCATATTCACACTGCTCATGGGTGTGCTCTAAGGGTGGAGTTGTGTACTGTGTGACAGCCATGCCCTCCTGATGGCCTGCCAGCTTGGCCTCCATGGTGATTGCATCACATCACAATCCAGCAGTACACAGGACTCCTCACCTCGCCCTTGCCATCATGTTGCCTTTATTATTCAGTCCTCCTTGAGAGCTCATTTTTTTGAGTTGGGAGCAAGGCAGTTGTTGCCAGGAGTGCTGATGCTTGTCAGTACCTTGTCACTCACTGTTCTGTTTCCTGGAAAGTTGCCTAACTTGCCTGAGCCTGACTTTGCCAATCTGTAGACAGAAGAAATTAATACTGCCCACTCGCATCTGGAGTGATATAAAAGGACCACGCCTGTATGTCACAATGTTCAGTGAGCAAGGGCACTTGTCACTGTGCACAAGGGTCCTCCACCTGCAAGTTTCTGCCCCTCCTGCCTACTTTTCTACCTTCCTTCTGGACCAGGTGAATAGCTCACTGTAGTTCTAGAGACCTCAGTGTCATCCTGGTGAGTAGAGGTAGGGTGATGGGACAGGAGCTCTGGACACTGTCCCTGAATTTTCCTTGACAATGCTTGAAGTGTCACTGAAACTGCTGAGCCTCCAATTGTATACCTGCAAACCAAAGTAACTATGCAGACTGTGTGAGGCCCGATTTTGTTCAGCCCCCTGAGATTTGTATTTTTAGTTATAATTCTGTGAGTTTTGATGAGCACTTGCAGTTGAGTGGTACTGCCACTATCAAGAACTGCAGCCCGAAGTCCACAGCCTGGAGTGCCCCGGGCTTCTTCCTTATGCTGCCCTCCCTGGCCCTGGCTATCACTCCTCAGCTCACATGTCTGGAATGGCACACAGATGGGGCCATGTGGTAGGCAGTCTGGAGTCCGGCCTCTCTCATGTTGTGTGGTACTTCAGCTCTGTGCAAGGAGAGTCAGAGTGGCCTGGGCCAGATGTGCCAGATGGGGAAACTTACTCAGAGGTGCAGACACCAGAGCAGAGTGTGAACCCTGCAGTTCATGTGGTTACCTGTGTTCCAGCTGAGTGGAAAAACTAGGGCACAGCTGAGGAAAGCAGCAAGGAACAAGCCAAAGGACAGCTGAGCATACCCAGAGACAGCTAGAACATAGCTAGGAACAGCTGGAAACCAGCTGCTGACAAGCTAGGCACAGCAGGGGGACAACCAGGGTATAAGCAGAGACAAACCAGGACACAGAAGGGCACATTCAGGGGAAGCTAGGGCACAGCCAGGGACAGCGGGGACATAGTTTCAGTCAGAGCAGTCTGACCACAGCCAGGGACAGCCAAGTCAAGCACAGCAAGGGCATAGGCAGGCACAGCCTGGGACAAGCAGGGCACAGCCAGGGCATAACTGGACACAGCTGGAGCATGGCAGGGACACTTCCAGAAAGGTGACCTCTGGCAAGAGGTTAAATATTGCAGACTAAGTCACAGCTGCAGTCAGTGTAAAAACAAGTTAAAAGTAAAAACACAAGTGAAAAGATAAAATATACATGGGGCAAAGATGAACACAGCATGTGTCAAATGCCCTGGAATGTGAAGAATTTGTTAAAAGTGGCTGTTTGAAACTTCTGAGCTCTTGTCTTGTACAATAGCAAAAGCAAAACAAACAAACAAAAAACAACCCCAGAAATAATTCATCAAGAGCAACTGATGATAGTGTGAGAAGACATCTGGTCTTGATAACCTGAAGTGTGGGAAGTGCTTGATCACAGAGGGATACATTTAAAAACATGAAATGTTTCTTAGGGTGGTGGGTGATGATTTGGGGACCAGGGCCATAGACAACACCTCTAACATGTCTATGTCTTTGGCTTGGTGTTAAATTGGGGACCCACCATATGACACCTTGTGGACCTAGGGCTGTTGCACAGCACCAAGCTAGTGAGGACACTGGGCAGGAATCTATTAGCTCTACTGCATAATTCTAAACAAAAGCTTAGGGGAAGGCATTTGCTGTTAGATTTACTTTAAAGATGCTCTTCTTATGGTGGGTTGCTCTTGATGATGGGCTGTTTTGACCAGGAAGTGCTATTAGTGGCACTGCCTTGTTTCAGGACTGGCTGAGGAGAAAGACAGTTGTCCAGGCACATCCTTCCCTCACTGGCCCCTGGGATCATCTCCAGCATGGGCTCAAGGCATGGCCTAGGAAAGCTCATGATGAAGCCACAGCTGTGTGTGGGACCCAGGCACCAGCGTGTGGGACCCAGGCACCAGGGGGACAGACTGGTCACTGCATGGCAGACAAACATGTGATAGGAGGAGGACGCTCAACTGGCTTGTCTGCTTCTAATTTTTCCTGTTTAGAGTAAAACACAGCTGGGTGATAGAAAGGTAATAAATGTATTGAGAACAAACATTCTGAAGTTCATGCAGGGTTGCCTGAGAAGAAGTAGAATGATTCTCTCAGTGTCCTGGTGCTGGGAATTCTGGGAGCACCGTGAGGTTCTCTGACCCTGTGAGCTAGTGTGGTATGGGGACAAGTTGGGATCAGGAAACAGTGACTGCAGCACTGCTGCCTGGGCCCTTGCCAACTTCAGCTTCCCTGGAGCTCTGAACTGGGAGCCACCTATGTCCTCAAGGCCTGGGGGAGTTGGTTTTCCATAGGTGGTTTCCAGAGTTGCATCTCCTCCTCGCACAAAGTGAGCTGAAGGAGAGTATTTGGATTAGGGTCTGGGGTTTTGCTCCATACCAGGTAAACATTTTTCAGGTCAAATGAACCTTACGGTTCTCAAGAGCTTTGGAGTTTGTCACAGAGGTCTGATCAGAGTGGGTGAGTGTGGGTTCCTTGGTTTGCTAGTAGGAATCTGGCCGTGGGATGGGGGTGTTGGTGTTGGATCTTCAGAGGAGCTGGAGGGCAAGAGTTCAGGGGAGGGTATTCCTCAAGGGTCACAGTGTAGACAAAGCCAGGCAGGGGAGGAATTGACTGAGACTGCATGTCTCTGGGCTACCACCTGCCTCTGGTCTCTGGCGCTGTGTGCAGTGGGAGTCAGGGTATGTACTCAGTCTGGAACTTCTGGCATCTCCTTGGGCCTTGGAGCGAGGGACTGCTGAACCTTTGGAGTGGACATGCTCTTGGCTCCTTCTCAGCTTCTCACATGGGCCTGGGGTGGTGGAACCCTTTGTCACTTCTTCCAGAGCCCTGGGCTATCCAGGTACCTCCTCCAAGCCTCAACTGTTTTCATGTTTGAGTCACACTAGGATCAGAAGTCCTACAGGACTGTGCTTTATGTGACAAAAGACAGTTTATACTTCTGCACATTATAAAGCAGACTCTGAAGAGACAATTGTCTGTCTTTGACATAGTAATTCCAGCCTAAGAATGTGGAAAAGAAAAGGATTTGTTCCTAACAAGTTAGTTTTAGAGCCAGATGGATGTCAGTTACCACTCACCAGTGTGGCAGAGATGGAGATGTCCCCAGCAAATAGAAAGTTCCAGCAGGTGCCTGGGAAGGTGAGT
Source organism: Hydrochoerus hydrochaeris (assembly GCA_004027455.1). NCBI lineage: Eukaryota > Metazoa > Chordata > Mammalia > Rodentia > Hydrochaeridae > Hydrochoerus > Hydrochoerus hydrochaeris. The sequence continues at coordinate 13,901 of PVLA01013004.1, read as the reverse complement.
TGTCCAGATAGTAGAGGGGAGATGCCCTCTGGCACCTAGTGGTTGCCTGGGAGCCAGAGATCGAGCAGTCAAGGTGGGTAGTGGGAGCATGACCACATGGTCTGATTTCCCCAGGGTGGCCTGTCTACCTCTGGGGACTTGAGGGCTCAGCAATGCTCTGGACAGCACTGACATTTCTGTCGTCACCTTACACAGATGTGGCCCTGAAAATTGGGGGCTGTAGAGGCCCTGGAGATGTAAATACACATGGAGTCCAGGTACCAGTGGGAAAGACCAGGGGAGCAGCTTCTGGGGAGAGGAAACCCAAGGGGTCAAGCCAAGGGCACAGAAAGGGGATGTGCCTGGCAGGTTGGGGGAGAGGACATGTGACACAGAGGGCATGGCCACAACCGTGATTGATAAGTGCACAGTGAGCTTGCTGTACCCTAAACCCCACGTTTCAGGCTAAAGTAATATGTGTTCTTAGGAGCTGTGCTAGAGGACACGTGAGGGCTGACTGCTCCCTATGTCAGCACATTACCTCACATATGTTAGCTGTTTCACATGAGACTTTGAACTGCTCAGCTACTGATGCCCATTTTTGTTCTGCATCTGACCCCTGACTTTTTTTTTTTTTTTTTTTGGTACTGGGGATCGAACTCACAACCTTGTGCTTGCCAGGCAGGCGCTTAAGCCACTGAGCTAAATCCCCAGCCCCTTTGACCCCTGACTGTCCTGAGGACAACGAGTGTTGGAGAGGACAGGGTAACACATGAAAATCAGTGAATAAGCAGCAGGTGGGTAAAGGACAGTGAAGGCTGAGTGAGCCAGGTTAGGTAGAGGGAGGGCCAAGAGAGCAGTGCCTCAAGGCCCACTCCCAAGAAGAAGCGTCCACTGCTACTGACTCAGAGTCCTCTGGGTCCTTTGGCGGGGGCAGGGGGCTCTTTCCTGTTGGTCCTGGCCTGCATCATGCTTATGCAAACAGTGGTTTCCTGAAACTGAAGATTTAGTGAATCCTCTGTAGCTATTTTTCTAATTTCCTTGTTCTGTTGGAAGGTTATACTATTTATGGACTACAAAACAATAGATACTAATCCCAGCTAGAGACAAAATACAGGGGTGCATAAAACATTTAGGAAGCATACACAAATTACAAGGAAGCATTATGCAAAAGTTTTCTTAGGGAAATGTGCACATTGTGCATTTAGGAGCAGTTCCACAGAGCCAGGTGTGCAGCTATTTGTGGCAATGCATAAACCTCTGATAATATTAAGGAAATAAAGGCTCTATTAATTCTTTAAGCAAAGCTATCAATGCTGGTGAATGCTTTTCTTTCCCCTTGAGGCATTGGAAACACCCCAGACAAATGGCAAACTGAAACTGAAAATTAAACATAAAGGGTCCTAAGCTGTGTGGAAGTATTCTTAGAGAAAGTGGCTCCCCCAATAGTTGTTTTAGGAATCATTGACCAGTAGAGAGAAGAATGCCAGTCAGTGTCTTGGTCACTTTCCTTATTGCTGGGACAAAATAACTGACACCCACAACTTGCAGGAAGACAGGCCCATCTTGTTCACATTTTCAGTCCTCTGTCACTTTGCTCTAAGGCAGAAAGACATGGTCAGATGAAGAGTGCTGCTCACGTCATGGTGACCAAGGAGCAGCAAGAAGGGAGGAGCTGTGGAAGGTGATGAACCCATCCAGGTCACACTCCCTGTGACCTGCCTTGTCTAGTGCAGACCTTGCCTCCTAACAGCAAGTCATTTTTTGTGAGGGGCTATGGCTGATTCTACCTGCTTGGCTTGCAGTGATGGTGGGGGGATCTGTCCATGGCTCAGTGGGACTCCTGAGAAGGGAACCCTGTCTCTCTAGGCTTAGTTCCTGGGCTTTCTGAGGTTTTCCCATGCTGTGGTTGAGATGAGCCCAGGGCTGAACTCTTTCTTACACCAGAGCCCAGCTGGCATCCTCTGTGCTCTGGTGACCTCTCTCCTGGGTCTGGGATGTGAGTGTGTATTCTTGTGGTGGTTTTGTCTTGAAACTCAGACCCTTAGAGCTGTAAGTACACACTAGTTCTCCTATGTGAGTTGATAATTTCCTTCCAGGTGTCAAGTAGGACTCAAACTAGTTTTTATTTTTCTTGGGCTGTTTTCACTCCTAGACTTATAGTAAAGGTGCAAGATCTGAGAGACGTGTTCAAGGATGTCTGTAAGACAGCATCTTAGTCTCTTTCATGTGTACCCATCATTGCTCGAGATCAGAGATTAGCCCATCAAATTTCCCTCCAAAGCTGCCTGTGGTCAATGGACTGTGGAGTCAGGAAAGTTACTGTAAGTCATTTCTTTGGCCATAGTCCCCTGACCTTTAGGCTTTCTGGTTAAAGTTTCCCCAAGGGGCTCTTGAATTTTCCCTGAAGTTGGTAAATCCTGGGTATAGAGGTCTTTGGCTGTGAGATGCAGAGTTCTTAAGCTAGTTCTGAGGAGTATTTACTGGGCTCAGGGGTCCTCAGAGCAAACAAAATGTCTTAAACCTATGACCTAGAGTAAGTAATCACTGTTCAGCCCACACACATTGTGCAGTGAGGGCAGGCAGGGTATCATGGCTCAGGTCTGTGCCCAGCGAGTGGTCACCTCCTCTGTGCTCAAGTGACCATGTCTAGTGGGATTGGTGTGTGGACAGAGCTGTCCTGGTCGCTTCAGGCTGGTGTCCCCAAACTCGCTGATGGAGTGACCTACAAGCAGTAAGTGCTTACTTCCCACATCTCAAGCTGTGGAGTCTGAGACTAAGGCCTACATGGTTGGTGTCTTCTGGTCCACAGATAGCACCTGCTCTGGTGACCTTGCGTAGTAGGAAAGGCGAAGCTGGATGCCTCTGCTTACAGGGTTGGGAGAACCTGAAACCTTGGTTCCCTGGGCAGATGACTTTGCACCTGGCTTTATACACCAGGCTCCAGCACGGCACTGGGCCCTTGACTCAGGGTCCAGCAGAGTCCTTGGTGGATGGTAGGCCCATGCGACAGGGTTCTGGATAATGTCTTTCTAGCAGGACTCACAGCTGTTTGAGGTAACAAAACATCTTTCTTACTTAGGATTACACCCACTTCTGCCATGAAGCAGTCATACTTTTCTGTTTTCTTATATTTGGGGGAGTAATGTCCATGATGTCTGGGTATTTTCCAGAGACACAAAACTTGGTGCCCAGGCTCATGAAGAATAAGGAGGAAGTCCCATTATGCACTGGAATTGCTCCTGTAGTTTCCAGTAATAGCAGCACCAAGGTGGCTCTAGAAAGCGTCCCTGAGCTCTTCCTCTCTGACACCATGGCCTCTGTACCCTCACAGGCCTCCACGTGAGCTCATTCACTAGAAGGTCAGGAAAGGTCCAGACCACACTCTGGCAGCCCTGCACTGTTTTCCATCTGCACCCATGCCTGACCCTTCCTGAGGGGACACTGAAGTCTGCAGTGTCCTTTCTGGCATGGGAAGGTGAGAGGGGACACAGTCACCCTCTGCTTGTCCCCTCTGTAACAGAGCCAGCACCTTAGTCCTCTGTCTGACAGGTGGGCTATCAGATATGTCTCTGATTACTGATGAAGGAGAACATCTTCTGTTTTTCCCTGTGTCTGTTAGCATTTTGTCACAACAGATACCCTCAAAACCTGGAACTTTAGAATGCTCTCTCTCTGCTTAGCTTGCACTCTGTGTGCCAGTCAGTGGGGCAGCTGGGGCAGCAGCCTCGTCTACACAGCACCTTCTCCTCTGTAGGCTTTCTGTGTGGAGGACTAACGGTTCCCATACACAGCAAGAGAAAGCTTGTGTCCACACGCATGTACTTTTTGAACTTCTGTTTGTACTGTAATTGTCTCCAGTCTATATGTACCAAAGCACCCAGAACATACCTAGTTTTGTCTTAACTTAGAAGCTAAGCAGGGTCAGGCCTGGCCAGTACTTGGAAAGGAGACCATAACTGTTGTATGCTTGGCTGAAGCCAGTCAGATGACTACCAATGCCAGACACTTTTGAGGCCTGGGCCGGGGCCCTGGCATCAGCATGTTACTGCACAGCCTGTTGCAGCCACCCATCTGCTCTGCTCTTCACTGTGGATCTCCGATGTTGACTGGCCCTCTGTATAGTCTAGATACTAATTCTCTAATTCTGGATGAAAGGAAGTCCTTAATTTAAATAAACAGGGTCAGTCTTTCCCTTTCTGATTTGTCCATATCATGTGATATCAGAATTCTTCCCTCCCTATGTGTAGTTTGCTGAATGTTGTAACACTTTGTTTACATTTCACTGCTCTCGTTTTCCCCTTTGGTAGCATGATCAGGAGCATTGTTTATGGCAGACTGCCCCTCCCTCATCGATGCTGTTCAGGTAAACAGATGTTCTCCACAGAGTTAAGTGGTGGCCCTGTCCAAAGTGGGTTTACGTCTAAGACAATTGCAGTGCAAGAAAGACACCGAGACATCAGCCAACCAAATCTGTGTACTAAGTTGGTTGCTTAGTAAAAGGTAAGCAAATTAATGGGAGCCTTTGGTGCGAATTGAACCCAGGGCCTTTCTGCTGAGCTATATCCACAGCTCTTGTTTAACGTTTATTTTAAGACAGGTTCTCCCTAGGTTGCTAAGTTACCCAGGCTGGGCTTGAACTTGCCATTGTCCTGCCTCTGCCACCCAGAGTGCTGAGATTCCAGTTGTGCACTGGGCTAGGAATGCATTTCTGTAACCTCTTCCTTGACCGATTCTTTTCTTCAGGGTTCAGTTGAAAAGTCATCTGGGAAGGAGGCTTGACATGTAGTGTGCAGGACAAGGCTTGCCTCAGTTAGTGTTACTGTCATGGTCTCTGCTGTGACATACATCTGGAGTGTCCCTTAAGGTCTGATCCCTAGTCTCTGGGGATGTGGTCTTAGAGGGACACTGGGATCAGTCCCCCCATCTCTCTGTCTGCTGCTGGCAGGAGGCAAACAGCTTCCCCTGTGTGCCGCTGCGTAGCTGCAACTCAGAGCCCATGTGTTGATTCAGCCTTTCCTCTTTGGACTTGATTTTTTCAGGCTTTCGGTCACAGTGACTGAAGCTGCCTGCAGTCCCCACGAGGACGCTGGTTGAGACTGCCCTGTGGGCCTAACAGGCTTTTGGGCCAGGAGGGCTGTCAGGGTTGTGGACATCTGTCTACTTTGCTGGGTCTCCAAGGGCTCTGAGTTGGTCTCACTGTCTTTGCAGGTTCAGATCATGTGATTGCACTGTGACAGGTTTCAGTGCTTTTCACCACAAACTGATAGCTGGGTGCAAACTGTGGCTTTTGTGTCCTTAAAGTTTTTACATTCCTAGAAAGGTTCCCTGGGGTTTTGCTGTAACGGGTGCTCACTGTTCTGGAACAGGCAGCGGGGTTGTCCTTCTAGTTTTCCAGACTTTGGAAGCCCTGGGGAAACAAAAGCAGAAGGAAGCTGAGGCCATGGTGTGTTGGGCTCCATAGCCTTGGGTGCAATGAACTCGCACACTCAGATGTCACACATGACCAAGCTTCTTCATGTGTTACCCTCTTCCATATAATAAACAGAATGCTTACCAGGTGCAAGTATTTATTCTTATTATTAAATAAACTGAATAGTAAGGGGTTGAATTTTGAGGGATGTATAAGTTTATCTACCCTTCCTTAAACAGGGAAATACAGAGACACCTTCAGTTTGTTTTCTGGGCCAAATTTAGAAAACTGCAGTGTGACGTAACACAAAAAACGAATCCATCTCAAAAGAGGGGCTGAAAGCAGACTACTAAAGCTCACCATATTCAACATCTGCATCTGTTGTAATTTAGTAATTAGCTATTGTAGAAAAATGCCTCACTAGGAAATTAGAATTCTGAGGAGTCGTGAAACCTTGGAGGAGAATTATACCTAGTGTTGGTTAGGAAGAACAAAGAGCCAAATCACTTGCCTAGAGAATACTCAAACAACTGCAGTAATTCACTTTTCAAAATATCTAAATCAGCCTTGTACATTTGGGAATTTCATTGTATTCCATATAACTTGTTTTTCCATAAAGTTACCCTTTTTAATAGAAAATTATCCAAAAAAAATCAGGTGTTCTGTATTTTTTAAGTAAAAATTTCTAATACCTTTAAAATACACATTGAGCTATATGAGGATATATTTTAAGGTTCTAAGGCTCTAACCTGTGAGGTTTCATTCCTGCGGTGTGAGTAAACAGGAAGAAACACCCCAGGTAGGATAAGTAGGTGTTCCAGCATGACATCAACCAGGGATGTGGCTGGTTTGCTGCAGTCTGGAGGCTATGTGTCCCGGGCTTAGTTTGTGAGGTGCTGTGGGGTAGAGAGGACCTTTAGCATGTGGACTGAAGGAGGTCATGAGGTCACTGGTTGTGTAACATCTGGCAAACCTGTCTTTGCCTCCTGGCATGTGATCTGAGGGGCTTGCTCTGCTTATGGGCTCCTGCCACACGGTGCCACCCTCATTGGGGGCAGAAATACGGGCGCTTATCTATGACTGGAGTGTCTAGAGCCTGAGCCTGACATACTTTCTGTCTGTAAGTCACAGCCCCCAGTGTCTGCTTGTGGTGACTCAAGGGTTACATGAAGTATCCTGTGGATAGTACGGTGTCCAGCTAATGGAACAGAGAGCTGTTTTCAGACTCTGGTGCAGACTCTCTGGATTTTCTGAATTTCATGCTTACATTGAAGGTTGCCTCCTCCTGGGTTTGACTTTCTGAGCCATGGTCTTCAATGTGTCCTCCAGGGTCACCAGCTATCCTGCATCCCCAGGACTGAGGCTCCACACCCTGGCCCACTGTAAAGCTGAGACCTGGCCAGTGGCTGCTCTTCGTGAACTCTAGAAATGGTGCTCATTGTTCAGACTGAGCATGACTCTTCTGTCAGTCTTCTTCCTGCCATCCAACTGTAATACTTCCTGAATGGCGCTTGTTCTCTGACCAGGCCATGGCAGCCTCACCACGTCTTCAGTGGGATCTGAGATGTTGAGACAGTGTATTCTCTTACTAATTTAAGAATCTCTAGTTTGGACTTGTGCTTGGGGCCATGTGTGTGGCTTTGAAAAGCACTGATTATATGTGGGTCACTTGGAAAGATTCGTGACCTTCTAGAAAAGAAGACATGGGACAAGTGGTTATCAAACTGCCAGGCCATGTGAAGACCATAAGTTCTCTGATTTAGATGTGAAGATTGAAATGTGGGTTGAAATATAAAGATAATACAATGTTTAATTAAGAAAATTATTATTCAGGTAGTAGAGAACAGGAAGTAATATGCGAGTATTTTGTCTCAAGATGCATTTTCTTTATTCTAAGGCCATTATGCCCCTTCAGTCTCCTCTGGTAGCTCTCATGGTTGTGCAGATTGTGTACTATACAACTCAGGAGGTGTACACCAATCACGTCTTCTAGGTTTGACTTGAAAGTTTCATTTTTTTTGACTTACAAAGGTCCCGTGGGCAGCCAGTATGATTGGAAGCAAAGATACTTAGAGGAAAACAAGAAAGATGTGAGAATTTTCTTCTGTTAATGCTTGAGACCCTGAGATATCTGACTGCAGGTAATAGATCAGCTCCTCTGAGGTTACCATGCAGGATAGCTGAGGACCCAGGTACTTGTGTCACACTGTCTGCCTGGTTCCCTTAAGTGGCCACTGTCATTATGACAGACCCTTACAAAGCAGAAGGGTTTATCCAGCTTGGTTCAGGTCCTATGGCTTAGGGCTCCTGAGGAGAGTACATAGTAGGGCAAACTGCTCACCTCCAGGCCTGGAACAAAAGAAGGACAGAGGAAAAGACAGGTCCCAGCATCCCTTCCTATGGCACGACCATGACCTGTGACCTCCCATCAGGCCCACCTCTTAAAGGGCCTACCATCCCCATCAGCACTAGACAGAGGTCAAGCCTTTGACACTTGGACCTTTGGTGACACTGACCTGACCCTAGCACCTGTCTATGTGGTAGGAAGAGCCTAGCTCCAGGATGCTGGGGGTCAGTGGAGCACAGGATCCCTGGACCAGTCCCTCTAAGGTGCCCCGCCTGTGGTGGTATCATCAGTTTTGTGCATCCTCATCATGACTTCTTGGCAATGAGAGATAGTGACTAGCACCAGACCCTGAGGAACAGAGTAGCCAGGACCTGGGACCCTTCAGGTGGAGGGAAGACCTCCCCTCAGGTTTTTCTGCTTCTGGCTCCACCTCTAGCACCAAAAAACAAAATTCCTGCTACTTCCCAAAACACCTGTCCCTTCCCTAGCTCTGCCACCTTAGCATAGTGGAGCATTCTTGCCTGGTGATCAAGTACCTGAATTTCCTCCCCTTCACACACTGCAAGCCTGGCTCTCTCCCTTCTGATGTCAAACAGAGAGAGAGAGCCTTGGAGACCTAGACCAGAGCAGCCTCAAGTCTCAGACCTGGGGCCAAATCAGGATGCACATGCTTAGCTGTCTCTTAATCACATCAGATTGAGTTCCAGAGTCCCAGAGCAGAAAAGCAAAGTGTCACTAGCACTAATAGGCCTCTGCACAGAGGATTCCTGCCTGTGCAGAAAATTAATGAAGTCCTGGGAGAGTGAATGATGAGATATTTAATAGGTTACAGATGGAAACTTCAAGCCATGGTGCTGTCAGGCCATGGAAGCAAATGCTGGGTGCCAGAGCTTTTCCAAGAAGTTACTAGCCCTACACAGACCTTGCAGCCTCACTTTCCTCCCAGGCTCCTATGAAGTACTCATGCACAGAGAATGGAAAACCTGCCCCCCACCCCTCTGTACATTCCACTGCCCCAGGTGTCTAGATTGTTGTACTGGGGCCACTGTAGCTGCTCAGAGGGCACCAGGGGAAGAGGGCAGGTTGCTCTGGAGACCTGTAGGGTGTTCTGAGCCTTGTGACCCTGACCACCTGAAATGGAAATGCGACAGGAAGCCAAGCCTACAAGACGCTGGAGGCTTCCTGCCTTGCTGTGTGGTATTTGCAGACGTCTCTGGATTTCAGACACTTTCCTCAGAAACACTTAACTCCTCCCATGAAGAACCCAGGTAGGTTCCTGGTAGATTGTAAAGGAAACAGAAACAGCATGGAGAACAGTGCACACCCTTGGTTTTTGGATTTCAGAGTTCAAGGATATTGGCTCCAACCACAGTGCTGCTCTTGTAAGTCTCCTTGGGATTCTGCTGTTGGCCAGCATTAACACAGGAGGGAGAGCAGGGAAGAAGAGCCCATTGGACAGTGCAACCTTGCTCACGGGCTGACAGGCACGGAATCACAGCTCCACAGGGCTCACCCAGGCCTTATGGGGCTGCAGTGTAACTGACGCGACCATGTTTGTCCCATGACTTGATGATTAGAAGTAGCTGGAATTATGTAGAGGAGGGAATAAACTCCCATTATCTCCTCACACTCAGCCAGGGCCTTTTTCAAGGTAGTTACAGATAACTTCTGAATTGTGGTACATGGAGTATATCGAGTCATCTCCAGAGATGGGGAGGGGGGGTCCTGAATCAATGATAGATCACGGTATCCCACATGGCAGCCCCTCTGTGCTGGTTGGCTGTCCAGCCTGGACTTGTTCCCTGGTCTGAGGACAGACTTGCCCTTTGCACAGAGCCTGGAGGCCTCCCCAGCAGATTGGTTGTCTCTCCTATTAAGCAGCAGTAGCCTTTCACAGCCAAATCTCTAGCAATAGCTGTCCCAGACACCACTTCTTGCAGCCCTGGCTTGTGACCTGGAGGAGGGGCACCTTTGAAAGCAGGACATTGGGTGAGCTTGGCTAGGCAGTCTGTGCTGAACTCTGTGCAGGATATCTCAAGTCAATCTCTGGTGGGAGTGGTCCTGGTATTGAATCTTTTCTTTATTTTTTTCTTTTTGTTTTTTGTGATGGTGAGGATGGCACTAAGCTACCTCCCTGAGACTTGTTTTTTCTTTTGATGGTGATATCTTCATGGCAAAAGGGAGCTCATGTCCTTGGAAGCTGTAAAGCACATGAATAAACAGCTTATTCTGTCTCACATACACAGATGAAGCCCTGACTGTTCTTGCCTGCCAGCTGCCTGAGCCCTGGAGACACCTGAGCTGAGCTGTGGTCTGTATCAGGCATATACAGTACCCACACCTTTCTGTGGTGCCCAGATGTCAGGGCCTTGCTGAGGTCTCGGGACCAATGGAGCTGAGAAGGATCTGGGCATAAAAAACCCGTTTCAGTAAACAGCTCCATTCTGAGAATGGTGGACAATGGCTTGGCATTATGGGGTGAGGACTTGCTGTCTCCTGTTAGCGAATGTGCTTAGTGTCTCCAGACCAGGTGTCCTTACCACCACAGTGCAGTTTCAGTGTCATACCAACACAGCTGCCAGCAGCTTCATTTATGAGTGTCACTGTACTCATCAGCCTTTCTTCAGTACAACCCATCAAACAATGTAAAGGAGGAATTGTTTGTTTTGGTTCATGCTTTCAGAGGTTTCCATCCATAACTGGCTCCAAGACAGGAATATCATGGCAGAAGACTAAGGCAGAGGAAGGCTGCTTGCCTCAAGGCAGCCAGGAAACAGTGGGAAAGAGCCAAAGAGGAAGGAGTCAGGGATCAGATACAGTCCCCATGACCTACAGCTGGCTCCACCTCCTGTCCCCATCACCTTCCAATAATGCCATCAAGTTCTGACCCAACAGTGGATTAACCCATAGATGAAGTGAGAACCACCATGGTCCAGTCACTTATCAAAAGGACCAGCAGCTGGCATCCAAGTCTTTAGCATGCATTTAAGGGCACATTTCAAATTTAAACCTTAACAATCACAGAAAGTCCATTTTTTATCTGTTAAGCCCCTTGAGGAGGAAAAGAAAACTTACTTTTAATAATATCAGTTCATAATTTTACCTACAGGGTGGAAGCCAGCATTCACAACCAGTTGTTTGCTGAGTTTTCAGGGATTAAGAAAAGACTGGAGCTTGATGACCGTCTGGGTGGTTTTGGAGGGTGAGAAATGAAAGTGAGCAGTACCCAGTTTTGGAGGATGAGAAACCCAGTAACCAGTGCCCTGGACACCTACAGTAAAGATTATGCTTGTTTTTATCCTGTGTTAGCCATCGTCTCTGGACATGAGCAGGACCCTGCGGCAGTCTTTCCTGGCCATCCGGGAGGAGTGTGACCCTCAGCTCTCAGGTGCTATAGACATATGAGAAGGAGCCAAGTTAGCAAGGGGATACATGGATCTATGTCACCAGCAAGAGGCACCTGCAGTTGGACATGGGTTGTGAGGAAAAGGTAGCTCTAGAGCCTGAAGGGTCTGTGGAGAAGCTTGTGACCAGTGAGGCTCAGGGGCTATGCATCAAGCTAGGTTGAGTCTGATGGGGTTGGACATAGATTCCCCTCTGCTGGACCTTTTAGCTTCATAGTAGAGACAAGTGAGACATGTCTGCAGCTGTGAGGGGTGCATCATATTGTGGGGTGGGAAGTTGCAGTTAGAGTTGTATTTTCTTGTCACAGTGACGGGTCGTGCAGGCTGCTACTGCTGTCCAGTTCACTGCTCATGCCCAGGTTGCTGCACATGTACTGCTGCTCAGGAGAGGCCTTCCAGGACAGCAGGAGTATCCTGAGGCTGTTGGGTGCAGAGATGGTAACTGAGCGATTTCCCCATGGACATGCATGCTGCCATGTCCACTAGGCATACTGTGTCACTGTGTTACAGTGTAGTAGCTGTTACTGTCCAGATCATAGCCATCAACACTGTCATTACTGTTGTCATTGCTCGTCAAGGAGGGTTGCTTGTGGTAAAAGCAGCCTGGAGCTCTAGAAAACTTAACAGCTTGCCATCCCTAGGAGCAAACAATGTGCAGAGTCAAAAATTCAATTTTATTGGTCCTAAACATAATATTCAGTGTTTTGTGTATTAAAACCTAGTTTCTGTGGTTTTGGTCTTAGTTATAATCCCCCAAATTTAAGAGATGGCGGGACTGAGGGTGCTGCTCAGTGGTAGAGCATTTACCTAGCAAGCATATGGTCCTAGGCCCAACCCCAGCACTGCAAATCAGCTGAGAAAAATCAGGTGGTCAAGTGGATATGTGCTCATGGATGTTTATAGAAGCATTGTTCATGGCAGAAACAGCTGGAAGCAAGCAGCTGGCCATTATTGGATTCACAGAGACATGGGATATGGTGTTTGTACAAAAGTCATCCAGTCCCACAAAGAAAGAAGTCCTGACACACAGTACAACCTGTAGGAACCTTGAAAGTAGTATGCTAGAAAAACAGCCAGCCGGAAAAAGATCTGATATTGTATGATTCCTTTTATATGAAATATCCAGTGGAAGCAAATCCATGGAAACAGAAAGCAGATCAGTGGTTGCCAGGAGCTGAAGGGAAGAGAGAGTAGATAATGGCTTGCCAAGGCGGGGGGTAGATATTTTGGAGTGATGGAAATGTCCTAGAACCAGATCCAAGCGGTGGTTTCACAGCATTATAAATATAATACCACTGAATTGTTTACTTTGTTTAATTTTAAGTGGGCTTTATCTCAAAACAAAAAGCTAGTTCTGAGTACCACATACAATGCCGTATTTGTAGATTGCCATAACATCTCTGGCAGATAACTGAGAACTACTCAGAGCATGTGCAACCTCTCCTGCATGTCTGTCTCAGGATGACTTCTATCCTGAGGGAACAGCGTGTTCTGTGCCATCTGTGCCAGTCCACCAGCACCAAGAGACTGGTGTGGCCCATCACGAGGCTTTGTGTGTGCCCTGACTGTGGCTGTGTACAGTGAGACCTGCAGAGGCTGCCTGTGCAGATGGACAGTCCCTTGGCCCATCCCCATCCAGCAGAAGAGTGGCTTCAGTGCTTCAGGGAACAGATGACCAGACATTGTTGCACATCTTGGCACTTTGCTCACAGCCATGCCTGGCTGGCAGCCAGTGATAGTCCTGTGGCATTTTCCAGTGTAATTTGAGGTGACCTGTGACCTTGTGCAGCTGTGCATGCATGGGAGGTTGTTGTGGGCTGGATCACTGGTTTATCTCTTTTACAGCATCATTTATTTTGGTTTTCCCTGTTGCTGCAAAAGACCAAGGTGATATATCTTCCAATTAAGTATGTACATGAGTTGATGACTGGCCCAACCCTACCCTGTGCTTTTCTTCTCTGGCCTGTGGAAGGGTTGCTTCCAAGTTCAAGAACTGCTCAGAGCACATGCAACTAAGTCCAAAGTTGTCTGACCATGTTTTTAGCTATGTCATTTAAGAAGGCCCATTCTTCATTCTGTGTCTGCTGCCCCTTCCTGGCACAGCCAACACCTGCTCCCCAGCCTAATGATGGTTTATAGGGCAAGACACTGGGACCAGATGGTTCAGGAGCTAGTAATAGGATCTAGCCTCTTCCCTTCAAGGTTGGCTGGGTGTTTAAGTCTACTGTAGGTTTATAGAGAGGAAAACTTGCGGCGCCCTTTTCCGTCCATGCCGCGTCCTAGTCCATCCACGCCTTGTGACAAGGTCCATGGGTGGAGGAGAGCGCTTCAAGGAATCGCTTCCCCAGGAAAAGGACACCGCATGTGGGAATTGGGCGGGGGGATCTTGGAATGTTTTGTACTGATAATTGTAATTTGTGTAATTCACATATATATATTTTCATGTAATACTCAATATGAAATCGAAAATAGAAACTCCAGAGGAGTTACTAGAAACCCTCTAGATAACCCCTTTGTGAAAACTAATTGTGAAATTTTACCTTCTGTGAGTAGTATGACAGAGTTTATACAAAAGCTTTAAATGAAAGAGCTCATGGAGGAGGATTTACAAAATTCCTGTGAGACAACTACCCTTGATCCAGGGAAGTTTCTCTATCAGAAATTACAAACTAAAGCCCCCAAGAAACCTTTTACCTCAAGTGCCTGACCCCTCTCTGCCTTACACAGGGATTTATGATAAGCATGGGCAAAGAATAGT
>PVLA01013003.1:0-39972 GCA_004027455.1 Hydrochoerus hydrochaeris | reverse complement strand
TTCTTCTTCTTCTTCTTCTTCTTCTTCTTCTTCTTCTTCTTCTTCTTCTTCTTCTTCTTTCTATTTTATGTTTTAATAAATGGACTTTAAAAAAGAAAAAGAAAAAATTTAAAAGAAAAACTTTATCCTAATGCCCACAAAAAATCAATTAATTTTAAAAAAGAATATAGGGAAATAATGGAAACCTTAAGAGAACAATATAGAAAAGAATTAGAATACAGGAAACATATAAAAAGATATCCATGAAATTAAAAACTTTATTGAAAACTGGCAAATTTTCTTGAATGAAACTGAAGATATGTTTTTCAGATGTTTAAGACAGGCTTGTAACTAGCAATTGTGAAAAGATGTCTCTTAAAAATAACAAGGAGCCAGAAAACAATTCAATGGCTGCAAGGTGATATGATTTAAGATTGATAGATGTCAGCAAAAAAGCAGGGTCAACACAAATGACATAAAAAGATTATTCACAGAAGTCCTAGCAGAAAACTTTCCAAGCATGAGAAGAACATGTGACATACAGATAAGTGAGCTATAAACAAAATAAATCTATACCCAGACATGTAATAATTAAGATGCCAGAAATTCAGTAAAAGAACAGAATATTAAAAGCTGTTAAAGAAACAGATCACCTATAAGGTGAAAACTAATCAGAATCATGCCAGACTTCTCAACACAAACTATCAAATCAAGAGAGCTTAGAGTGAAGTATTTTAAGTCCTGAAAGAAAACAACTTGCAGTCCAGACTGATGTACCTGCCAAACTATCTTTCAAAATTAAAAGAGAATAAGGTACTTTCATGACAAAGAACAATGGAAGGAATTCATGAGCACCAAACCAACTGGACAAAGAGTACTAAAAGTTATTCTTGAGAGAGATAAAGATGACCACAGCTCCAAGAACAGCATCAGAGAAGGAATTAATTCTAATTAATTGGCAAGCAATTAATTAGAGAGAAAAAGTGGGGAGCCAATAGTGGAACAATAATGTGGCAGAGATGTTAGTGCACACCAGTCATAACCATCAATACAGGTGGCCTTGATAAACCAATAAAGAGAAACAGGCAGAGTGGATCAACAAGCAAGTTCTTTAAATATAGTGCATATGAGAAACACATTTAACTTGAAAGAAATTTCATAGACTAAAAGTCAAAAGAGAGAAAACAATCTTCCATGTGACAGGAAACTGGAGAAAAGCAGGGGTAATTTGCCCATCAACCACAGAAAAGACAAGAAACATGGTATTTTTAAACAGTAGAGAGCTACTCAGCTATAAAGAAGGATAATGTCAAGCCTCTTGAAGGTAAATAGATACAACCTGAGATCACTGGCATGGTTGCCAGTGCTCAGACTCACACGGGTGAACATGATATTGTTATATAAAAAACCAAAGGAGTTACTATTATAAGAAAACAAATTATAAAATTTGGTTTATAAAAAAAGCCAAATTTTATTAAAAAAACCAAATTATAAAAAACCAAAGGATTACTAGGTTCCAAAGTATACAAGAGATATTGTGAAAGTGAAATAAGAGGAAACATCTAGAAAGAGAAGATAGTAGCCACTGTTAATTGCCTATCAGTTGTGTTGAAGTACTGTATCATTTTCATTATTTTGTTTGGTTTGGTCTTCTGTGATTATTCACTAATATATATGACTAATCCTTTCTGGTTATTTAAATTTCCTTTGCAATGAAATTGAAAAAATTTTTTAATATTCAAAAGGAAAATCAGTTATGAATTTAAGAGATGGTTGTGAAAAATGAAGGAAATAGTTTTGAAATGATGCAATAGTCTACAGTTAACCTTTATTCCAAATTTAAAATCTCTGAGTAGACTTGATTTTTCAAATTTATGTCAATCTTTTAAAGTATATTTAAGATATTAAAAATTGTTTTGTTTATTGTACCTGTCAAACCATGAAGTCATATTTTTTAGTCAAAAAGTTTCATGAGAATTCACTAAAAGTGGAATAAAGGAAAAAAAACCTCACTGGAATAAAATGACACAAAAACTTGAATAAGACTATAGAGAAAGTGGGAAATAATTTTTCAAAACATTATCATTTTTCAAACACTGTGTTAAGTATTTTAAATATATTAGTCTAAGTCTCATAATAGGCCTTTGTTAGGCATTCTTTTCTGCATCTCACAAAAAGTGGGGTCTTAATATATTATTGTATCAAATTGACCAAGTATTTTGGTCTAAAAAGGGGTGGAAATCAGTTTTTAACTTGAGTCTGTGGACAAGAAGCATCTGCATCAGCTGAGAAGTTTGTGAAAAGCACACTGTTGGCCCAAGCCTAGATGAGCAGAAATCAGAAATTCTCAGGGTGGAGCTCAGCCATCTGCACTGCGTGAAGCTCTGCAGGTGATGCTCATGCACATCCTAGTTAGAGAACCATTAAACTTGGTCATCCCATGGGAACTACACTGATTACACAAGAACTAAATGGAAGTATTCAGAATCCTTTAAAATCCAAAAGGGTTTTTTTTTGTAGCTATATTCTCTTTGCTTAAAATTCACAGGACTTTGGAGGATTCACAAGACAGTTTTGAATGCAATATGTAAAGCATAATAGTGATAAAATTAGCTGTTGCTAAGGAAATGAGAATCTTTTTGCTTTGTAAGTTTATGTTCATCTTGTTTTGAGGTAGAGAAAGTTCTTTAATTTTTGATTATCTAAAGTTACAGTTTTAACTTGTAATTTAAATTTTGAAAAATTGACACTAGAGAGGTGGGGTGGAAAAAGAGGATGAATGGATCTTTAAAATAATATTCCTCTATCTTTTCCTATCTTCCTAAGCCCCACAGAAACTATGCATGAGAGACACCATGGTATTTATCTTAGGACTTTCTTGTTTCCATTGATTCTGCTCCAATGGAATATGTCCATTTTGGGTGATAGGCAGTTTTCTGACCATCTCAATTGATGAGTTGATTCTGTTGGGTGTTATTTATTTATTTGTAATGCTATTGTTATGGTTTATGTCTAGGTATCCCCTAAAAACCTCATTCAATCATAGGTGGGACTTATAGTAGGATATAGGGTATGTGATACTGGGATTAAGGGCATTTGCTTACTAAATTAGTCCACTGATTGGTTTGGCATAGTTCTGGGTAGGATTAAGGGTGCCCTATCCTAGCTTTGGGTGATGCCTACCCTAAGGATGGTGTATCAGTCAGGGTTTACTAATGAAATTGATGCAACACAAGATATAGAAGTGTATAAGAAATTGCAAGATTGGCTTACAATTATCAGCCACACATCTGAGATGAACTCACAGTTCTCAGATGAAGAAATGCAAATGGCAATTAAATACATGAAAATATGTTCATCATCATTGGTCATTAGAGAAATGCAAACTAAAACCACACTGAGATTCCATCTCACTCCAGAAAGAATGGCCAGGATCAACAAAACTACCATCAACAAATGCTGGAGAGGCTTTGGGGGGAAAAAGAACTCTTCTACATTGTTGGAGGAGTGTAGACTGGTGCAACCTCTGTGGATGTCAGTCTGGAGATTCCTCAAAAAGCTGGAGTTGGAGGTCCCATTTGACCTGGCTATTTCACTCCTAGGCATATTCCCAGAAGAACTGAAAACATCTTACCACAGTGATATATGTGCACCCATGTTTATAGTGGCACAATTTGTAATAGCCAGATCTTGGAAACAACCTAAGTGCCCATCAACTGAATGAATAAAAAGATTGTGGTACTTTTATACAATGGGGTACTACTCAGCTATAAAGAATGATCACATTGAGATATTTATAAATAAATGGATGCAACTTGAATCCATACTCATAAGTGAAATAAATCAAACTCACATGTATAAATACCATAATGTCTCCCTAGTGTCAGAAATGGTAAGGGTACAAAAGATTCTATGGTAATCATGGTTCCCCATTATATTTCTTTGAGGTCTTATAATGTTTTTATTCATTGGTTGAAATGGTTTTATTCTGTTTCATTTGACCTTATTATGTGTGATGGTATGAACAGCTACTTTGAAGAAAACAAGACAATATGGCAGCCATTGCTGATTTAATATCAACTTGCTTTGAAGTCCTACCATACTGTTGTTCTTCTATTACCATTGGTTCTATCATGTTGTGTCTTATTGGCTTTTAATATGTATGACAGTATAAACAAATTTCGTATCAAAAATGAGATATTATAGTAGCCATTGTTCATTTTCTGTTATTTGGGTCAGAATGCCTTGAATACTTTCATTCTCTTGAATGGTTTTATTCTATTTAGTTATGTTTGATATTATTGTGTGTAAAGCTATGCTCAACTATTTCAAAGAAAGAGACATTATGGTAGCTACTATTGATATCCAATTGTCTTGTTGTGAAGTGCTGTGTTGCTTGCATAGTTCTGTTCTGATCTGCTCTATTCTGTCCTCTTTTGTTTTATTCTCTGTAAAATAAAATTTTAAAAAATAATTATCAGCCATAAAGTCAGATGAGGGAGCGTGCAGAGGGGGTCTGCACCGTGGAGGCTGAAGGGTCCAGCCCAAGGGCGGGAGCTTACTGCAGTGTCCCGTGCCAGTCTGTATCAGGAGGTCAATGGCTCTGAGATGGAACACTGAAGAATCTGTGATGAAAGGCTGATGAATCTATAACTTGGGCTGTAGAGTCTACAAGAAAGGCTGAAAAGCCCTAGGTGGCAGCTGAACAGTGTGTGCCAGAAGCCAGGAGATGATGTCCAAACTGGTGGCAAAGACTGGAGCTCTGCTGGATAACCAGCAATCAGTCCCTTCCCATTTGCCTTTTATTGTATGCAGGCTGCTCCCCTAGGGTGGGTATAGCACTCACACCATCTGCTGCCCTCCTCTTGCACAGGCTGAGGATGTTACAAACTAAGGATCCTGGACCATGCTGGATCACATGGTTAATCTCCTTACCTTCTCAAATTGATGCAATGAACAATATCCTAGAATGTAAAGGCTTGTCCTCTACACCCCAGGATGTAGAGCTACTGAGTCATTTAGTTAAGCTTCTAGACTTCTCCAGTTGACACAATGTATAAATATAACAGATGGGAAGACTGGATACAATATAAAGGGACAGAATCTGTCACTTGCCACTTGCTGCTTGCTGCCTTCTGCCTAGCTGCTCTGCGATGCCCCTCTACCATGGCACTCTGCCTCGGACCCAGCCAACCATGAACTGAAACCTCTACAAACTGTGAACTACAATAAACCTTCCCTCCCTTCATGTGTGGATGCTGGGTATTTTGTCTCAGCAACTAGAAAAGTTATGCAGTGATTCTTCTGCATGCATTTTCAAGTCTATAGCATGATCCATGGGCGTGAATTTCCTCAGGAATCCGAGTTCTCAGAAATCAGGACAAAAAGTTCTCAGAAATCAGGAAAAAAATATTTCAGGTTGTTAATGAAATATACTTACAAAGAATCAAAAGAAAAACTAAGGATCTATAAGCATGAGTTCTATCTTACAAATAGATATTTTGATAGTGGTAATATTCTGAAATTTATGGATATAAAGATATTAATCTTTTTCATATGTTTCATACTTTATCTCAGGAATCCCAATTTTATAAATATATTTTAAAAGAAAGTGTTGGTTTATTTTTAAACACATCAACTAATTTATCTAAAATTATTTATAAGATATTATAAGTAGAATTTTTCCGCAAGTATTTCTTATGCTTCTTATTCTAGGATTGAATCATTCTATTTCTTTGATTTTCATGAAACACTTCCTTTATCATACCCCAAAATCACAGGCAGACCCAGGCCTGGTCTTGAATTGTCAACTCTATTATAAAATTTAAAATAATGTTAATAACTTATGCCTATACACCCCAATTCTTGCTGACTTTAAAAATTACTTGGAGTTGAGGTTATTTTCACTTTTTTTCCTGATAAGATTAGAATTACTGGCACTTGTTTCATTTTAAATGACTCTATGAAATATCAAAAATACTGGATATTGAATTTTTTTAAAAAAATAACAGTAAAAAATACAATGCCATTGCTTCTTCTCAAAATACTCTATCTCATTTCAAACACATTTATCCCAATGTTCTTGCCACTTTCTGAAACAGTTCTGGAAACTCATTTTCGTGAGTGCCTTTGGTTGCACCATTGTGGCTCCCTTGCTGCCTGAATTGATTTAACATGTTTATTCCTCTTGTCATTTTAACTTTGGAAAAGAGAAGTTACACGCTGCCAAATCTGATAAATAAAGTGAGTGAGGACACACTGCGATGTTTTTACAAGCATGGCTCTCTGCTGGATGGCGCTGGGCAGTAACCTTTACTCGATTTTTTTATCACACTTTGTAAAGACATAAACAGGACTCCAGAACTGCTTCAGAAAGTGGCGAAAACAGTGGGATAAGTGTTTAAAGCAAGAGGGAGTATTTTGAGGAGAACAGCAATGTGCCTATAACTGTAATTTTTAAAATTGAAACATACATTATATTCTGACATCATTGTATGTAGTAAAAATATAGTATATCTTACCTCCAAAATTAGATGTGATTTTGTAATCATTCAATTTCATTTTCTTTTTGCAACTTAATAACCATCTTCATTACTTATTAAATTTATAATTTATCATTTTATAATTTATGTGGTTCTTGCAAAATTTAAAAAGGTGATTGATTTTCCTTTATGTATTACAATTCTTAATTGTGTATACATGGAGATATTTATATATTTATTATACTTTATGACTGTTACTTTACTCAGCTATATTATTTCTCATCTTACATACTGTTTTCTTTTTGATAATGCAACATGCAATTTATCAAAAATATATCATTTCATCATGAAATGTACTAAGTAATGAAATCTCAAAGTAAACAATTCCAACAAGATACTGCAAGTTTTTGACATGCTATAACTTAGCTGAAAGTTGCTAAGTTTTAGAAATAGGATGTTCTATACTCTTCAAGAACCAGAAAAATCTCAAAACTATTGGAAGACAGGAAGTTTCACAGGATGCATTTAACCTTGTCTATAGATCAAGGTTCTAATTGTACAAATTCACATTTCTAGTTAATCCAGTGAGAGTACAATAACATTTCTACTGAGTTTGAAAAATACATCTAAGACCAATTTTATATGGGGATATTTCCTCTCTACTTTCTAATGAATTTTATGAATAAACCAAAATTTATGTAATGCTGATGCTTGATTCTCAACTTACCATTAGAAGCAATATAATTAGTTTAGATGGAAATGGGCAAATTGAATGTCTTAACCTAAGAGTTGTTTTCTTTATTCTGTGAACCTGTACCCTTTATGATGAAAATATTGTCACTATTCTGCTGCTATGGAAACAGTCATGGCTATATATAATTAAAATAAAATATTCCTATTTATTATAATGTAGACAGAGCACGCAGAGCCTGAAATTATAATATCTCACTGAGCCTGTTTCTTCATCTGTAAAATGGTGTAATTATAGTAATAGAAAATGGACTGGAAAATATGAAAGCTTCCAGTAAACATTTGTATAAAAATTCACAAAAGCTAACTAGTTTTATTACTCAATTTATTTATTTTCCATACAAATATTAAAGCTACCAATTACTGACTTATATATTATTCATTTTCTGTTTATTTTCATCTTGAAATTACCAAGCAATATTTAATGAATGTCTCAGGGTGCCTGCAGTTAGGCTAACTAATAGGCAATTTACAGATTCATTTTTTGCCACCTATTTTTAAGGCTTAAATTTAATGAAAAAACATAATCCATAACTTGGTTGAGGTTTTTAAAGGTATATAGACATTTATCAGAAAATATGTTCTAATCAGCATGAGAATTTGTAGGAATGTAATTTAGTTTGTTTTTAGGTATTTGAAGCCATACCTGGGTTAAACAATTAACTATAGAGAACTGTCAATACAAAAGATCCCCTACTACTCATGTCTAATAGGTTATAAATTGGTCTATCCTTAGAAAATGTGATTTGTTTGCACTTTTAACTATCATATCACTCTCATAGAAAGCATTGAGGAAGAATTATTAAATCCTAAGGAGTAAAAAGAAAGATTATACTTGAGAGTAAGACATTCAAGCAATCAAACCAATTTGACAAAAATAGGAGAAGTAACTTTTTTCATTGAATTGTTCTACTGATCACTAATAGCTCCACAGAGAGAAGATAGTTTTCTGATTTGTTTATGGAAAACGATAGTCAATAAAAAGGCTGCATTTATTAAAACCTATCACAAAGATCTTTGAATTTCTCTTGAAGGCTGTAAATTTAAATAGGTGATATATATTGTCAGAAGAGACCTGGACAATAAAACTGAACCTTCAAGTTAAATGCAGGCCTTTGATGAACACACACACACAAACACATGCACACACACACACACAGACACACACACACACAGATACATATACATACACACATTACATGCACATATACATTTGGTGCTTTTACTTTACAAAAAAAAATGGAAGAAAGTGTTGTCAATACGTATAACCTTTTCATTAAACAAGTATATCTCTCATAACTTATAAACATGAATTTATCTTGCCTGTTTTTGCCCTTGGATTTTATTTCTGAGTTTCTTAATTCAGGTGCTATTTACAAACATGTATCTAGTTTCAAAAAATGGATACTATGATACACTTGATATGGATATTTTTCTTCATATATTTTTTAATCTAGTAAAAAGACGTACAAATTTCCAGGTTCATATATTAATTGCAAGTGATTTAAAATGCATTCATTTATCTTTTAAATTCTTCAGTGAAATGCTGATAAAAAACCTGGTTCTGCTTCCATTTTTACTATTTCTCTTCTTTCACCTCACTTCACTCACTAGAGTTTCTAATCTCTCATTGTCAAATGAAGAAAGGATAGATTTTAAGTGTGGTGTTAACCAAGATTATCAGAAAAATAGGACCAACAAAATGCATTCATATATAGAGAAAAAATTATTTTAAATGATCGGTTCACAAGATTATGAGGCCTGGGAAATTTGGCAAGTGGGAAAACCATGGAGCAGTTAATGTCACAGTCTAAGTCAAAAGATAATTCAGAAGTCGAGTTCCCTCATTTGGCAGGGGGGACCTCAAGTGTTGCTCTCTTAAATCTTTCAGCTAAGGTCCGTACACATTAAAGAAGACCTCCTGCTTCTTGCAAGGTCTGCTTATTTGATTATTAATCTCAACTAAAATATTTGCAATGACATTAAAACTGGTGTTTGACTGAACAGATGATACTATGGCATAGGTGAAACACAAAATTACCAGTCACAGGGGCTTATGAAGTTGGTTTTCTTTTTTCAAATTGGTTTCATGACCTCTATGCAGAGCATATGTTCAACTCAGACCCTGATGCTTCCCAGCTTCTTCAAATGCTCCTCAGGAACTGACCACACTGCCCATGACCTATGCAATACTTTCCCCTTGCTGGTCAGCCTCACTTAGACCCTGATTTTATTGGTGCTTTTACCATGCATCTATCTGTTTTAAATGCTGCATTTAATTCTCTATTTCACTCTCTTTATTTCTTTAAGAGTTCACTGGTGATAGAGCTTTCCAAGTTCATATCTGCCTCTTCCTCTTATTTGCTAACATTTGATCCATAGGGAGTATTGGCAAAGGGAAGTAAAAGCTGATCTGAACTCAATTGTCTATGCCCCTGCTCACTGTGTAGCAGAGCTAATCCATCTCTTATTTTTACTTGGGCAAGTAGGAATCAAACTCAGGCCACTAACACCAGACTGAAGAAGACACGCATCAATCCCTTTGAAAAGTATAGATCAAACATCTCTTTATACAGCTTTGCATTAGAGCTGAGAATAAACTATTTCTCAATATTGATTTAGAGTAAGTTACATAACTCAGTTCTCTACAATGAAACCTTGCATAAAATCCTCTGTCAATCCATCACATTCTAAAATGTTATGCAACTGCAAACAGAAACAGCAAAATGGCATCCAGGATTTGGAAGCAGATATATTTATATCAGCAGGTACTGATCGGGATCATTCACAGATATCAGACCTTGATCTCTGGTGGGCTAGGACTTATATGGGGTAGACAAGCATTAGTACAGAGGTAGAATGACTTGTCAGTTGGGGATTGGCTTATACAATGTGCATCACAGTGAGCAGGCTTTGCTAGGAGACAGAAGCAACCAGAATTGGATAGGAGCTATTTACCTTGGCAACTAAGAAACTGAAGTATACTGGCTTGGGTGGGGGAGAGGGGACCATCTTCTGTTACAATTACAAAGTAGATGTGGATGAGATTTAAGAATAGTGTCTCTCCATTTTTCTTTTCACAACTACATTTTTAGGGTAGCCTGACAAATTAATGACTGTGGAATCAGTCTTACTTACTTTTCTCATTACTGAGACAAAATACTTGACATGAAGTTAAAGGAGAAAAAGTTATTGAAGCTTACAGTTTGTAGAGGTTTCAGTTTATATTTGGCTCCAAGGCAGAATGGCCAGACAGAGCAGCATCACAGAGGAAAAACATTCTTGGCAAGAAGAAGTCAGCAAAGAAGAAAATGACAGTAGCAGCCTTCTCTATGTTCCTTATATTCCATCCCAGATACTTGTTCTTACGGTGGGTGGTAAGCACACCCAGGGTGAAACTTCATTCCTTCCAGCAACATATCTTAATCCCAGCTTTACATAATCTAGATACAGACACTTCCAAAAATCTATCTATGACTATGACTGCATGAGGCTTTGGAAGGGTGGGGGCATCTAGATGGAAATCATAACAAGGCCCAGTAAGTATTGTCTTTTTGTTCTGGCTAAAACTTTCCTTGACAACTGACTAAATACATTCATGAATATTCTGCTTTCCTTGACAACTGACTGAATAAGTTCATGAATATCCAACTCCACTTGATGTGGTTCCTAACAGCAGTGTTTTGCAATACACATTCACTTAGAGCTTATATATTAGGCAGAAAAATAATTGTGATGTGTTTGGTAAAAATTTGCCTTACATATCACAAAATGTCTTTCTTTCTTTACTAGAAAAAAAAGCCATAATGTTTGTTTCTTTGCCAAGTGCACTGCTAGATAAAAAAGATTGTATGTATGAAAAAGCATGTTTTATATGTCATGATTCGTCATATAAAAGACTAGAAAAAGTCAATGGCAGGACTAGAGACAGCAGTAAGACAGGAAAAGTCAGGGAAGAAACACATATCTAGTTTGTTATATGGTAGAGAAAGAAGATAAAGCCAACTGTCATTAATATAAGTTGAAATGAAAAAGATGGACTCAAACCCAGAAAGTACAAGAGAGTATTTCAATGTGTTGTGACAGTAAAAGAAGAAGACCTAAGGCACAGAGAAATTCAGGCCACGACATAGAGATGCTACAATTAGACTGAAGTCATCTGTCTGGTTTTTTTTTCAGCACTAGGGACTGAAAAGAGGCTTTCACAGTAAATCACATCTCCAGCTTCCCTCCTGCACTGCATCCTCTCCTGCCCTCTTTTTAAATGTTTTATTTTGAGGCAGAATCTCACTAAGCTGTTAAGTTGTCCAAGCTCGGCTCAACCTCAGATATCAATTTTAAAGCTTGAATTTGGTGAACAAGGCCTTGGGCAGAGGTTTGTGAGTTTTCATAGAAGTCTATCCTCCAGGAAAATAGGAAAAGCTCCTAAAGAACTCAGGTCCTAGACACACTGGAATGCTATATTAAATTTCAAGAGAGGTTTTAAGACACCTTATTGATAAGCTAGGCATTTGGTTGTAATGGTCAGAAAAATATGTTTTGTTTACACTTTCAAACTAGAAAAATAAAAGATACTTTATCAGCAAAAAGAAGTCAATTTAATCAGCTCATTATTAGCTAGTGATTCAAATTCCCAAAGTAATAATCACTGTTTTAAAGGTCTTTGTTCTAGTCACCACTTCCTTTGTTATAAGTCACAGAAACACAATCAGACAAGCTGAAGAAAATGGAACAAGTCAAACCCACAGGGTTTTGAATGAATCCCAGTAGACACCTATAATAGCAAAGGCAATTCTAAGCAGCAAAGCCAAGGAAGGAGGCATCACAATCCCTGACTTGAAGTTATACTACAAAGCTACTGTAATAAAATCAACATGGTACTGGAATAAAAACAGACCTGTAGATCAATGGAATAGACTAGAAGATACAATTATGAACACACTGAGCCACCTTATCTTTGATAAAAGGGCCAAGCATGTTCACTGGAAGAACAATAGTCTCTTTAATAAATGGTGCTGGAAAAATTGGCTATTCATATGCCAAAAACTAAAATTAGACCCGTGCCTATCACCATGTAATAAACTAAAATCTAAATGGATCAAAGATTTAAATATTAAAACAGAAACACTAAATCTGTTGGAAGACAAAGTAGGTAAAAATCTTGAAGACATAGGAGTTGGTAGAGAATTCATGAGCAAGAACCAAACTGCACAGGAAATACTTCCCAGAATCAATAACTGGGATCATGTCTCATTAAAGAGTTTCTGCATGTCAAAAGAAATCTCCAGCAGAGTGAAAAGGAACTCCACAAACTGAGAAAAAAATCTTAGTGAATTGTCCCTCAGACAAAGGATGTCTGTTTAGAACTTATAAAGATTTTTAAAAAATCAGACCCCTGAAACTCAAAGATCTGGGCATCTGATGAAGAAATGCAAATGGCAAATAAATACATGAAAAACTGTTCATCATCATTGGTCTTTAGAGAAATGCAAATTAAAACCACACTGAGATTCCATCTCACTCCAGAGAGAATGGTCAGGATCAACAAAACTACCAACAACAATTGCTGGAGAGGCTGTGCGGGAAAAGGATCTCTTCTGCACTGTTGGTAGGAATGTAGACCGGTGCAACCACTGTGGAGGTCAATCTGGAGATTCCTCAAAAAGCTGGAGTTGGAGGCTCCATTTGATATAGCTATTCCACTCTTAGCCATATTCTCAGAAGAACTGAAAACATCATACCAGAGTGATATATGTACACCCATGTGTATAGCAGCACAATTTGTAATAGCCAGATCTTGGAAACAACCTAAGTGCCCATCAACTGAGGAATGGATAAAAAAATTGTGGTACTTTTATACAATGGAGTACTACTCATCTATAAAGAATGATCACATCGAGATATTTATAAATAAATGGATACAACTTGAATCCATACTCATAAGTGAAATAAATCAAACCCACATGTATAAATACCATATAGTCTCCCTAGTGTAAGAAATGGTAAGAGTACAGAAGATTTTATGGTAATCATGGTTTACCATTATATTGCTTTGAAGTCTTATGTTTTCATTCATTGGTTGGAATGGTTTTATTCTGTTTTGTTTGATCTTAATATACGTGATGGTATGAATAGTTACTTTGAAGAAAAGACAACATGGAAACCATTGTTGATTTGATATCATCTTGCTCTGAAGTCCTACCATGCTCTTGTTTTTCTATTACCATTGGTTCTATCATGTTGTGTCTTATTGGATTTTAATATGTATGATAGTATAAACAAATTTTTATGAAAAATGAGATAATATAGTAGCCATTGTCCATCTTCAGCTATTTGATTCAGAATGCCTTGCAATACTTTCATTCTCTTGAGTGGTTTTATTCTATTTTGTTATGTTTGAAATTATTGTGTAAAGCTAAGCTCAACTATTTGAAAGAAAGAGACATTACAATAGCTACTGTTAATATCCAATTGTCTTGTTGTGAAATGCTGTGTTGCTTACATTGTTCTGTTCTGATCTGCTTAGATCTTTCCTCTTTTGTTTTATTCTCTTTAAAATAAAAAAATTAAATCTATCAATACAAAACAGCAATCTAACAAACCAGATTTGATTACAATCAGTCATGGTAAAACAGTGTAGGTTATGCAGAGCTTTAGATTAAGTTAATAGGAAATTAAGGTTGATTACCATACTATATCCTGTTATTTTTGGATAACTGTCTGTGCCCTCAAATCTAGCACAGGTAGAATGACTGGAGCAGAATATAATACATCTAAGCAGAGTGGTGTGAGTAATATGGGTTTTAAATCCTGGTACACTATTAACAATATAGTGTAGCAAGGCCATCTATGTTAAAGATTCTAGCCATCCTTCTCTGCCTCATTTCTGCTATGCTATTTTTCTGCCTTTGTTTGTCTAGATTTTTCCTTCATTCTACTGCCTGCCCTATTCACTGAGGCCTTTCTGCCACTGTTCCTAAAATCCTGGTATTTTTTTCTCTCTCTAGAATGTCTTTCAGTATTCTTTGTAGGTTTGGTTTGGTGATCACAAATTCCCCCAGTTCCTCTTTGCCACGGAAGCATCTTGTTTCTCCATTAATTTCTAGTGTCAGCTTTGTAAGGTACATCAATCTGGGCTGGAGGTTATTTTCTTTGAGGGCTTGGAATATTTCACTCCAACCTCCTTTTGATATGATGGTCTGTGTTGAGAAGTCTGCCGTGATTCTGATGGGTTTACCTTTATAGGTAATCTATTTCTTTTCTCTGATGGCCTTTAATATTCTGTTTTTATATTGAATTTCTGGTACCTTGATTATTATATGTCTGGGTGTAGCTCTGTTTTGGTTGTAGGTGGCTGGAGTTCTATATGCTTCACAAAACTGAATGTCATTTTCTTTTCTCATGCTTGGGAAGTTTTCCTTAATTATTTCTGTGAATAGCTTTTGTAATTTGCCTGTTTGTATTCCTGCTTCTTCGTTCACATTTCTTATTCTTAAATTATAGATTCTCTTGTTTTCTTCTAGCCTTTGTATTGTTACTGCCTGTTTCCTTGTTAATTTTAAGAGATCTTTCCTTTCATGATCACACACTGCAAACTTGTCTTCAAGTTTTGATAGTCTATCCTTAGTTTCTTTTAAGGAGTTTTGCCAGCTTTCAATGGAGTTTTTAATTTCCTGGTAACCTCTTTGAATCTGCTTCATGTATTCTATATTTTCTTTATATTCTTTATCTAATGTTTCTCTCCTTTTTTGTTTTCCTCCCTTCTTCAATCTATGTCTTCCTGAGAGATGCTTAGCATCTCTTTTATTACTCTGCTCATATCTTGTTTTACCTAATTTAATATTTTAGATTTGAGTGAGTCTACAAGGTCCCAAAGATATCTCTCAATGTCTGTTAAGCCATGTCTGATGTTGCATTTTTGCCACCCTCAGTCTCCCTTTTTTTTCCCTCTTCTGGATCAGTGCTCTCAGGGTTCTGGGCTGAGGGCCTCTTCTTGCCTCTCTCTCCTGTCATGGTCCTGGCCTCCTCCACACAGGTGTACAGTAGAGGTCCCAGCCCCCTTCCCTGTCTGCCACCATTCCTCCAAAACCTGCTGGTAAGGGACCTCCATCCTCTTCTGCCTGCTCTTGTCACTGAGGTGTAAGCAGGGGCTGCATATGCCCACTCCTCCCCAAAAGGCCAGCCAAACTTCAGGTGCCTTTACCTGGTTAGTGTGTGCTAGGCACAGGCAATCAATTTGGGACAGATCATTGAGTCCCGGCCAGGGGCATGACCCAGTCCAAGCAAATCCCGTGAATCTGCTCTGGGGAGGAAGCAACCAACTGAAGTCACTGTTGCCCCCAGTTCAGGCTCCTCCTGCCTGATTCCAACATGTTGCCCATTTGGTTGTACCCTTCCTATGGAGGGTAGTTTACTTCCAGCACTGACCGTGGATTAATGAAGGTCCCTTCACTGGCTCCATTCTCCATTGGGCTCATGAACCCTCAATTTGCACAGCAACTGTGGCTCCTGTCTGTGGCGGTGAGAACAAGTTTGGGTGGCTCTGCCAGCCAGCATAAATTTGCGAATTTAGGCCAGTGCAAACTTGGCAGTTTGCTGTGAAAATGCCTTGTCCAATAATTTTAGCTGTTCCAGTTGTAGCCCCAAGACTGTGTGTTTAATGAGCTTTTTTATGTTTTAATTTCTTCCTGTGTCAAAAGGATCCATCTCCCTCTGTCTGAGTCTCTCCAGGATGTTTTATTCTGGCATATGAGTTGTTTCTCCTGGGAGGCTTTGTATTTTGCTGCTCACTGATTGGCCATGTTTAGCTCCTCTATACAACTTTTTTAAAACTCACTAATTTTTACTTTATCGGTACATGTTTGCAATTCATGCAGGTGAGCAATGCTGTATTCAGAAAGACAAAAAAGTGCATCTATCACCCTTTTAGCCCACTGCATACTCCAAGGTCTGACTGTAGAGCCACACATAACAGTAGTGTATCACTAATAGAAAAAAGCACAGACAGGAAGATAAAGTTTTTGCACATCAAAAAGAATCACCAAAAATATGAAAATAAAACCCACAGAGACGGAAAAATTTTTAGACAACTCTCCCTCAGACAAAGAACTTCTATCTAGAACATATAAAGAATAGAAAAAAATGAGGCTGGCCAGACTCCAAAATGCATTCAAAAATGGGCATCTGAGATGAATACACACTTCTCAGATGAAGAAATACAAATGACAAATACATAAATATAAAAAATAAAAAATATTCAGTATCATTGGTCACTTAAGAAATGCAAATTAAAATGACACTGAGATTCCATCTCACTCTAGAAAGATTGGCTGTGATCAAAAAATCAACCTGTGACAAGTGTGGTGGGGCTGTGAAGAAGAAGGAATCCTTTTCCACTGTTGGTGGGAGTGAAGACTGGCACAACCACTGTGGAAATCAGCATGGAGGTTTCTCAAAAAACTAAGAGTAGAGGTCCCATTCAACCCAGCTACTCCCCTTATGGGTATTTCCCCAAAAGAATTAAAAATATCACACCACAGCAATATATGTGCACTTATGTTTATAGCAGCACAATCTATAATTGTTAAATTTGGAAATGACCTAAATGCCCATCATTTGAAAAATGGATAAAAAGATACTGTATTTTTATACAATAGAGTATTACTTAGCTATAAAGAAGGATAAACTTGAGGCTTTTATAGTTAAATGGATACAACTTGAGACCATACAAATGAAACAAATCAGACTCTCTTGTGTAAATATTATATTGTCTCCCTCATGTAAGAAACTGAAAGAACAAATAACATCCAAAATGTACAATAGATATTGTGAGATGGAAAGAAACTGCTCAAAAGGAAAGAACTACTGGAATGATGGAAAAGAAAAAAGAAGGAAGGGAAAAAGAAAAAAAACATGTATATATACACATAAGATAGCTAAGATAATCATGCTATTAATTTCTATTAGTTCACTGAAAAGAAAGGTTTATGCTTATTGTTTGATCAATTTTTCATGTCTATATTTTTTACTTTGAGTAGCTACTTTGTAGAAAACAATATGCAATATATTAACCATTCTTGATACCTATTTGAAATTCTGTATCACTGTTTTTAGTGATTTTTGACTTTAAAATAAAAAATACAGCTAGACACATATTTCACATTCAAAAGCTTAAGGAGAAGAAAATGATAGAATAATTTACAATTGTGGGAGAGGGTTAAGAGGACCAACAAGCACTGACAGTAACTTCAGGGAATAGCCACTAACTTGAACTGGTAATAAAATTATTCCTATTGGGCAAGGGGAAAAAACTGTGATTTGGAGTGTGATGAGAGCAGAAGCTCAGAAAGACTGTCTTATACACAGGAACAGAGCTGCTCACAAAACGGTGTCCTAAAATTGAGAGAGCAAGTGAAATAAACAGTCAACTTTCCTCATCTACTATCTTTCAGTCTTCTGTCATCTGTATCACCCATTACTATGGTCTGGACCTGTTTTGTGAACAAGTGTTCATGTGCTTGAAATTTTGTCCTCAGGGTGGCAGTGTTGGAAGTTGGGAAGAAACTCTTCAGAGGTGGGATCCAGAGGGAGTTCCATGAGTCAGCTGGAAACATGTTCTCAGGAGAGATTAAGGTGTATTTCATAGGATCCTGCTTAAATCCAACAGAAACATTACAAAGCTTGAACTTAGCTTCCACCACCCTCTCTGGCCTCCTGTTTTGAGATGTGATGCCTTGCTTTCACTGTATTCCTGTTATGACGCCATGCAGCCAAGAGGATCTACGTCAGAGTTGAGCCATGCTCTTCAATCCTCAAGACTCTGACATAAATTAGCATGTTTTACTTTATAAAACCAGCCTCCCTGAGGTATTTCATTAGAGAAAAATGGACTGGTACAGGGAACTTTTGGAAGGACCACATACAAGTTAGAGGTCAAGAGAGTCTGAATATTGTTACAGAATTTTCTCTCACAAGTTGTATCGTGGAACCGAAAAGTGAAAATAAGATCATAATTTCATGCAGAGAAAATTAGCACTCTCATTAATTTGGGCCTCTTCTGAGGTACAAGTTAATCAGTGATGTCTTCAATAAAAATTGAAAATGGCTATGAATGCATAAGATACAAAAAGCTTATCATATAATAGGCAACACACTGGCTCCCAAGAGAATCCTGATGAATTTCCTCTTCCCTTTTTAAAAATTACACTGATGGATTTTCAGTACTCCTAACTCGTTGAGATTCCAGAACCCAAACCAAAATGGATAAAATATGTTTACTTCATCATTACACATACATGTAACAAGTTCCTGCTATGTAATTGACATCATAAAAATCATTTAAAAACAGATCTTGGAACTTTTTGAAGAGATACCTAGTATTCCTCTTACATGAAAGAGAAAGGAAAAAAATGTTGAAAGAGAAAAATGGGAAAGGAATTGGGAGTTCGCAAGGCTATTACCCAGAAATCAATCAAAACGTTCAAAATTACATAGGGGAAAAGCATAATTTGTTTTTATAATGACAAGTGTAGACTATTTCAAGAGTGCTTACCAAAGGCAGACACTTGCTTTACTCTAGCAGGAAAGCAAATCTATCACGAGGTTTAATGTGCTTTTATATACTTTCTCTAAAGCTTTGCTAACACCTGCTGATTTACCTGTAATACATTTTCTAGAAACTGTCGAGTAAAATGACAACTTATATATTTAGTTTCATTCTTCAATCTGTCCAATTAGCAGTGTTTGCAGTACCAGCTGTGAGCCCAGGAGAGGATTAAATTTTAAGTACAGCAGTCTAGTTAGCAAAAGCAACAAGGAAAAAAGCTGAGCCATTAATTTGCAGGATTATTTTCTAATCATTTGTTTCTGAGAAATAGCTGTTTATTATTCTCATTATTGTTATTACCAAAAAGTTCTAAAAATTCTAGCTCTTGAAATTCTGCAAAGGAGTGGCATGAGACTGACTGCTGCAATAGACATAGTATTTGTAATGCAATAATTATTCCAAAATCTTAGGCAAACTCCTATTTATAGTGGACCTTTGTTCATTTATTGGAACCATAAATATACTCCTCTGTCCTTCGTTTTAGTGAGTATGAAGTGAGATTAAAGAGCTTTGAAAACAGCAATCCATTAAATCATCAAAATAAAAGAAAAAATGTGAATTCACTTTTATACAAAGAATATCAACTTGGTAGAATTTCTTTTTTTTTTTTTTTCACTTAGAATCCAGACAATAAGTAAACAGTACCTGTTATTTTGAGTATGGATCTGAGGGTAAAATGTGGTACCAGAGACAGTGCTAGTATAAAAGTAAGTATTAATGTGAAGCTATTAAAGGCATTTGTTAAACCTGGTCTTGGTAAAACAGATAATTAGAAAATCTTCTATTTTAAAGGATAATTGAACAAGGATGGGAAATTTTTCTAATAAATTTTACATCTATGACAGAAGTATAAGAATAGGGATCATCTATGTAACAGTAAAATTATGATTTCTAGTATTAGAAATTATGAAACTGAATTCAAAGCTTCTGAACAAACAGACATATAAGTTTCAAAAATTGGAAGATTCAAAGTTAAAATAAAATTTACTTTTGTAGGTTTTGATGCAAGAATGGATAAATAACAAGTATGATCATTATCCCCTTTAAAAGTAAACTCATGTTCAAAATAAACCAGGGATAAATAAAAGTAAAACTGTAAAAATTAAGTATCTTATAGAAAACAAATTTGCAAATTATAAGCTCCAGTTGAAATAAATACATAAATACATGTTGAAACAGTTAGGATAGGGAAAAATTGTATTACTGAATGAAAGTTTGAAGTTGAATAAACCTGCAAATATGGAAGAAACAAAACAACACATGATCCAAAGAGATGCCAGGCGTGCTGGTGAATCACTGTAATTCCAGCACTCAAAGACGGAGGCAGCATAAATAATAATAATAAAAAACTGAAAGAGTAATAAGATCCAAAATATACAATAAATATTGTCATAGTGAAAGGGAAAGAAAGTGCTCAAAAGGAAAGAATAACTGGGAGAAGGGAAAGGAGAAATGGAAGAAAAGAAAAAATTATATGTGTGTAGGTGTACACACATGTAACTGTGTGTATGTATATGTGTGCAAGACAGATAATTACACTACTAATTCTCTGTTAGTTCATCCAAAAGAACAGTTTGTGCTGTCATTGTTTGATGGTTTGATCATTTTTTATGCCTAGATCTTGTAGACTGAAGAACAATTTCTAAGATATGCAATATATTAAGTAGTGTCAATTTCTTTTTTTAAAATTCTATATTGTCTCTATCCTTTTTTTTCTGTTTTTCTGTTTTAAAATAAAAAATTTTTAAAAAGAGAATAAGGTAAGATTACCATGAGTTTAGGTCAGCATACACTACACAGAGATACTGTCTCAAAAAAATAAATAAATAAAAGAACAAGCAAAAAAATTGAATAATGATACACAGACAAGAAAAGAGATAAACATAATAAAAGATTTAAAAAGAGACAATGTAAAAAACAATAAAATTAATACAATTTTCAGACAGATGTTTGAAAACAAGCCATATAATTTTAAAAAATTAAATGTTAATTAGAACAGCACTAAAATATAATGCATAAAATTGGAAATAGGAACATGTGTAGTAAGGTATCCCGTGAAGACCTAAACACAAACATAACTAAATACATAAAGTTAGAATTGTGAAGTAAAATACAGAATGCTGGTAAAATTTAAATTCAAACACTAGGTAAACAATATTTTTAGTAAGAGTATATCCTTAGTATGACATGGGTGTACTTATGTTAACATAAATATATTTATATAATTTTCTTTATCCCTAGTAAAACAAACATATTTGTACATATAAAAGAAGCAGAGGTGCACAATTCGCAAAGCTTAAGGCTTTACTTAGGCGATCTGCATGCACAATGGGTAAAATTCCAATGAGATGATTCCTGCCCTGTTAACCTGGTGGTGTTAGGGCAGGATTAAGGAGCACGTACATTACTCTGTAACAAAGAAGGCTTCCTGGTCAGGGAAGTGACTTTGCTGGTGTGACTCCAGGTCTGTATGTTTTTAAAACTATTTTCATGTTTTAAACTAGCAAAAGTCCTTCAGCCAATTTTGGAACACACATGTGTCCCATAAAATTCTCTTTCTTTCAACATTATTTTATTAACATAGTTGTATGATTTTTTCCTAGAATTATTTTAATTTTACCTCTACCCCCTTCCAATAGACAAATCAATTAACTCTGGAAGTTTATTTGTTCCTCTGGCTTACCCCATACAATTCATGAGCACCCTTGGTATTGCAAGTAATAAATAAATTTAGCAAGATCGCAGGATATAAAGTAAATGTGTTACAGACAGCTAAGTTAGATAGAATGACATAGGCAGTCAGACAGGGCTGGGACCTCCAAGGAGCCAGTGCAGAAGACCAGATATTTTGCAACCTTGGAAGAGACATAGATCTCCAGTTTTAAGTCAGATTTAAAACAAAAGATAAAACAAATGCACCCACACCCTAAGGATAAACCTCAGAGACTGATATTCTAAATAGGTATCACTTTGAGGAAGCCAGAAAAAGCCACTAGTCCAACCCCCTACAGGCAAAGATCCTGTTCCCACATGCTACATGACTCATTTCTCTATTGGATACCAATTTAATCAATCATAACCTGAGCAGTTATACTTGTAATCTTATTGGTTGACCATAGTTCTGTCCCACCTCATGCCCACCTTGGGAGTTCTCGTTTTTCCCCACCTTGGACCCAGCTCACCTCGTCGTTTTGCTTTAAAAATTCTCTCTCTCTCTCTCTCTCTCTCTCTCTCTCTCTCTCTCTCTCTCTCTCTCTCTCTCTCTCTCTCCCTCCCCCAGCCCGGCCCGGCCCCGCCCCGTCCCGCCCCTCCCATCTCCCCCCCACACAGAAGCTTTCTTTCAGTAAATATATCCAATATATCCTGCTTTTAACAGGATATATTGTTTTTAAAATTCATTTGTTGATTTTAGACTACATGAACTCCTGCCAGACATCTAGTAGTTTGGGAGTTTCTTTCCCCTATATCAAATACACATAATTATATTGTTGAACCAAATACAAGTGAAAATGCAATAGAAATAAAATGTTCATCATTTATAACTGGTAAAAAACATAAAGTACACAGTAATATTCACAAAAATATGTACAACACTTCATTTCTAGAAAGCATAAAATGTTGAAACAATTTAGGAATTCTAAGTAAATGGAAGGATATACCATTTTCACAGATTGGAAAACACTATAATAAGGACATGGATTATCCATATTGATCTTCAGGGTCAATGCAAAACTAATAAAAATCTCAGGACTGCTTAGTGAAGTTAAAAATTTAATTCTAAAATTTACATGAAAAGTAAAGTTCTACTGCTAGCCAAGTAAAAACATTCATTGACATCCAACAATTTATATTATAAAGACAGTTATTAAAACAGTGTGACACAGACATGAGCATAAACAAGCAAAACCATGGAAGTTCATAGAGATTCTGGAAATAACATATACATAGATAGCAAAGGAGTAATTTAACATGAGCACATCACTAGAGTATCATATAAAAATCACATTCTTAGTAAATGACACTGGATATATTGTATCAACTTGACAAACAATCCACATTGCTACTACCTCATAAAATATAAAAAGTTAAACATCAGAAGGAGTGGATATCTAAATGAAAAGGTAAACTAGTAAAGCTTTCTGGAGGAAACATAGGCGACCAGCTATATTATACTGGACAAAGCCAAGATATTCTAAATAGGATACAAAGAAGCATTAGACATAAGGAAACAATTCATTTTGCCAAAGGAAGAAAAGGCAACCTACAGAATGTAAAAATATATCTTTATTAAACGTTTTTGCTAAAGGGTTTGCCATCCTGGCTTCCTAATT
Organism: Hydrochoerus hydrochaeris; assembly: GCA_004027455.1. Classification (NCBI taxonomy): domain Eukaryota; kingdom Metazoa; phylum Chordata; class Mammalia; order Rodentia; family Hydrochaeridae; genus Hydrochoerus; species Hydrochoerus hydrochaeris. The sequence continues at coordinate 16,825 of PVLA01013003.1, read as the reverse complement.
ACCTACCCTACAGATTTCTGACTACCTTAACCAGTCCCACAACAGTCTTATTTTTATTGATTCCTCTTCTCTAGTTGAACTCTGACTGGTAGAGAACTAGTTTGCTATTTTTGAATAACAAACCACTCCAAATTAAGTAGTTTCGAGTGGCAAACATGCAAAATTACACTGTTTCCATTTGAAGAGTCCAGGCAAAGAACCACTGGATTCTCTACTCAGCATATGACATGGCTAAGATTAGGATTTGCCCTACCTGCGGGCCCTATGAACCTGTGATTACTCTTTCAAGTTTACAGAGCACACATAACTGAAGTCCAACATCTATTCTTTGTACCTTTAAGCGTAAGTGATCAGAGTTTCTGCTAAAGTAATTTTTGCAAGAACGATGAATATTTTGGATTGATTTTACTTTATTAAAAAGGCCACACCTACAAAACTTTTTGAGATAATCCCTTCTTGCTTTGGGATCTCGCTGAAATGAATGGAGAACAATGCTATCGAGTTTCTTAAGTTTGTTTGATGTAGAGTATCTCCAGGCACACACTTAATCTTAATGAAATAACCTTTCCTTTGACTGACTACTCTGACCTTTTGATCTTTCAACAGTTTTAACAAAAGGTCGAATACTCACCGCTCAGTCCTTTTTTTAATACCTCTTGTTCAGCTGCCCTATCTTCCTTTACCATCTTTTGCCAGCTGGGCAGGCTGAAGGTTACATGAATTACCTAGTCTTAGTTTTTGTGGGTTTTTTTTAACCATTTTTCTCTCAGTTTCTCTATTTTGTCTCATAGTTTAATCTTAGTTTTTTGACACAGTTGAAAGACAAAGACAGAGATAAGAAAAGCTGTTATTGCTGGCCCAGGAGGGCTGCTGGAGGCTGCAAGGACCCTCAAACAGAGGAAACTGGGGAGCAGCTTTCATGGAGTTGGACTAGGGGTGGAGACTGGATCCTGGTGTTGGAAGAGGATGGGAAGATCTTTGGGGTGCACACGGAAGAAGAGCAGGAAGTTTATTTCAGGGTTAGAAGAACAACACAGAAGTTAGCATTGGAGGGACATGCTGTTGGTCTAGGGCCCAGCACCATGTTGGGCAGGCACCACATGAGTATGGAAAAGTCCCATATGAGCGGAACCCACCACTTTACTATAAACAGCAAGAAGAACTTATAATAACAGGCAGCAACTTCCTACTTTAAAATCTGAGCTTTATCACCAAATTCTTTGTTTACAAATTCTATTTTCTGTAAAACTATACTGTATTTTCTGCCATTATATATAAGTAACATCTTTCTTCTAATTTTCAATGTATCTTTATATTTTTTTCTGAGCCCTCACCAGCAGCAGCCCTTTGGTCAAAAAAATCTACGAAGAGCCTGTTCGAAGTCAGGTACACATCCTCCATCACATGCTTCGAAATTATTGTACCCTTTATCCTCTGAGTAGTACTCAAACCATTTCTACATTCTAGGTATTTTATAGCAGAGGCAGCAGCAACATTTTCATATACTTAAATCTGCATTCCTTACCTACTTCTACATAACAAAACAATACACAAACTTAATGACTTGGAACAACCTACACTCAGTTTCACAATTTCTATAGGTCAAGAGTGTGAGTACAGCTTAGTTGTTCTCATCAACCTAAAATCAAAGTGTCAGCTAGGCTTGTAGTCTCATAAGAGGCTTTGGGTTCTCTTCTAAATATGTGTGTTTGTTGGCAGAGTTCATTTCCCTGTAGATGTAGAATTCATAGCAATGTGATTCTTCAAGACAGAAAGAAGAAAAAGGAAAATCTGTGGCTTTGAGTCTCTACCATTAGACCTGGGTTATGCCAGACCATCCAGGCAGGATATTCTCCTTCTTGGTTACTTAAAGTCAACTGATTAGGAATCTTAATCACTTCTTGCTAATATAATGTGATCTAATCACAGAACTAAATCAATCATTCAAATTGTTTATGCACATTCAAGGAAAAAAGATTATACAGTATGTATCTGCTGGGGCAGGGTTGACCAAGTAGTGTAAAATTTAGATTTGGATTATTTTAGAAGCACGGCTACACCAGTTGGAAATGTTAGATAGGGTCCTTTTCAAGACAGGAATAAATAATTTCTTCCTAGTTGAGGTTTTAAACTTTTATTTTTGCTTTTATTTTGTTTGAATTTTTATTAAGACCAAATAAATCACAAAAATTATTCATATGTAAGATACACAGTTTGACATTTATTTCAAATATTGTGCTTGTATATAGAATATAATGTAGACTAATCTATAAAATCAGAAAGTAGAATGGTAATTACCAAGATTGGAAGAGGAAGCAATAGAAAAATATTGATCAAAGAATGCAAAGTTTTAGTTATGAAAAATAAATAATTTTGGATATGTAATGTATAGCAATGTGAATATTAGTAATGATATTTTATTATAAATTTAAAATCTACTAAGGATTTAAGCCCTAAGGTTTCTGAATAGTTTTATTGGCTGTTTGATAGCTACATTCCCTCTCCTATAGGAGTAATGTGGCTTAGATTCATGACAGGTGGTACAGTTCTAATGGGATTCAGCTTTTCATTTTTTGGTTATATTTGTCCCTGAATTACAGAAGCATCACTTCTATGACCCTTGTCACAGTAAATTCAGAAATGCAAAATCAGGCAGAGAGGCACATAATCAGAAAACCTCTTCACAAACATTTTTAAAGACTTGCTGAAGTATTCACCCTTGCATTTTATGACTTAAAGAATCAGAAACTTATCTTCCATTTATGTTAATGGTATGAAATTTTAGCTGAGACTGTAGGGCATTATTAAAATTGTAATCCTTCCACAAACCAAAAGAAACTACAATTTAGTTAAAGCTTAAACTCACAGTGAATTATGCTGTAATAACTGTAGCGTGAATAAGGAGCCCCTGATGCACACAAAGTTCCCACTATGTAACTGACTTCATAAACTATTGCATGTTACGGATTCCTGTCCTGCTGGGAGGACAATTGTCCAGCAAGACCAAATGAGAGCAAGGTTAATGAAAATGACCTTTAAAATGACAAAAGATCCAATAGTGCCGGAGGCAGAATTTAATCTCTACAGAAAAACAGTTCATGTTATTTTCCTTTGCTGAATAATCTTTCCATTTCATAGACATTTTTATCTGTCATGATCAAATTTGCCACTTATAGCTTATATAATTTTTTTTCAGAAACACTGATAAGTTTTCTTAAATCCTCACACTCATTTCTATCTCTATAGTGTGTGTGTGTCCTGAATCTATTCTTCTGTGCCTGCACTATTCTAATGCTGTAGTTATCTATGTTTCTGAAAGTCATGATGTACTATCCTAAAACACTGGTGAATCATAGAGGGAAAATATGACATGGAAAGGCCTTCTGGACCCCCAGAGTACATACACATCAATTAAAAAGGAGTAAGTCTTGATTCAAGCACAATACTTTTAGAGAACAGTTATCACAGGAATTAGCTTCACAGAGAAGGTATAGTTCACAACTCGGTAAAAGCTCTAACTCTGGGACAGCCAATTAAGACCACTGAATAAGATAGGAACCAGGATTCAAGCTATATAGTACCCTATATCTGGGTAGAAGAATCTACAGTGTCACACACTAGAAATAAGTATAACAACCTTAAGCGTTTGGTGTTCAGGGATTTTTTAGGGTTCTCTCCAACTTCAGAGTGAAAATGGTCAGAGCCAAATTAGCTTCCAAGTATAAAATAAAATGGATGAAGCAGATAATTTCCTAGCCTAGGAATTCAAATTAGAAATCAAAGCAAAAATCATACCTTGTTGACTAATGATCCTTCTCATTAGAAAAAGCACTTTCTTTCTTAAGTACTTTAAGTCATTATTTTACTCAGTTCACATAGTATACTTTAAGAGTTAGTGGTAGGCAGCTTTTGAAGAAGCTTTTAGAAATCTTTATATCCTCTTCACTTGTTTCAATTTCCTCCCCCGTATGTGGGCTGCACCTGTTCACTTGCTTCCAATACATAGAATACGGCTAAAGGATGAATGTCAGTTCCAAAAGTAGACTATAAAACACGGTGATTTTCACTATTCATCTCTTCTCATCTACTTGCATGCATGAGGTCAAATGACAAATTTTAAACTATCCATGAGGCAAGATACTAAGGGTGGATTCCAGTCAATGCCCAGTAAGAAACTGAGGTCCTCAGTCTGAACATCTTTGAGAAAATAATCTGGTAAAGAACCATGGAAATGAACTTGGGAACATTTGAACATTCAAATGAAACTTGCTTGAAGGCTGGGCGTGGTGGTGCACCTCTCCAATCCCAGCACTTGGGAGGCTGAAGCAGGAGGATTGTTGTGAAGTCAAGGCCAGCCTGGGCTACAAAGAAGTGAGTTAAAGGCCAGCCTGAGCTACATATTGAAACCCTATCTCTAAAAGAAAAAAGAAGGAGAAGGAGAAAGAGGAGAAGGGGAAGAGAAGAAGGAAGGAGAAGAAGGAGAAGGAGAAGGAGAAGGAAGAAGAAGAAGAAGAAGAAGAAGAAGAAGAAGAAGAAGAAGAAGAAGAAGAAGAAGAAGAAGAAGAAGAAGAACCTTGCTTGAATTTATGCCTTGATCATAGTCTTATTAAAAAAACTTGAAGCAGAGGGCTCAATAAAACAATGGAAATTAAAATAAATGTAGATTGTCTTAAAATACACATTGGTTAAAATTGATGCATGCTAGCATTAGTATTAACAACAGACAAAAAATATAGTATGTGAGTTTGAAAGTCCAGAAATACTTCCCCTAACTTGGGAAGTTATACTCATGATTATGGATACAGAATAAAAGCAGAAGGAAAAGGAGAGACCAGGAGAGGCCTGATGAAGTGTATGTTCTTGTTACTTCCTAGCACAGATTACAGACAATGCTTATTTTTGTTATAATATCTGACAATAGACATGCAGTACTGTTCACTGCAGAAGCTCACCTGAGCTTTGCTGTCTAGAAGTTTTTAATGGTGACAGTTTCATAGTTGTGACTTTTTTCTGCCTTACTGATTTGTTTTTCAGCTCTTCCACAAGACAAACTGATATGAACTTACATAAGGCTGCCACCATAAATGACATTGTTTATATACACTATCTCATGTGATCAAAAACTGCAGGTAAATTAGCAATTTTAGCAGACAGGACACTCCATGCACAAGGCCCTGAGTTCAATCCCCAGTACCACAAAAATCAAGTGAAAAGCAGACAGGACACTGAAAGGCCTTAGAGGTTACATCCCAGGAACAAAGGCCAACTCTTTCTTTTGACAAGGTTAATCCTTCAGTGTGCACACTGTCATTTGTACTCTGTACTCTGTAATTATACCCCTAAGGTATTCAGTGTGCAGACTTATGTTAAATTGCTTACTTCAACTCAATCAACCTAGATTTCCACAGATGAAAGACATTAACAGACATAATGTTAGTTATCAATGTATTGTCTCTGCAAGTAACCTGTTCTTTCCTTCCTTGCTTGGTGACTCTGGATCTAGACTCTGCACATATTTCTATTTGCCTGCTGCTATGGAGTTAAACAACAATCCTCAGCAGAGGCTGCTGGAGGAATATTCCGTAGAAAGAGGACTGTCTTTCTCTTTCTCCTTTGTTCCTCTTTTCTGATCAGTATGCACAGCACCCAGTAAATTAGATGGATATCATGGACTTCTGTCAGCATCTCAGCTGGTTTTCTAAGGGGTCCAGCGCAATTCCATCAGGTGGCCTTCAGAAAAAATTCTACTGGAGGCGCAGCCAGTTTTCCAGGAAGGTCAGTGTCAACTCAATGGCACAATTTCCAACAATCATACCAGCATCATAGCTGGATGCCTTGCACTAACCCTAGAGACAACTTGCCAGTAGCTTTCAGCACCTCAGGAGGCAGCTTCCGGAAAGGGGGTCCAAATATCAGTGAGCAGCTTCCGCATAGGAGCCCCAGCTTGTGAGACCTCTGCATGTCCCTCAACTCCGGGGCAGACTACAGCTACTCCTCCACTAACCCGCAAGTCTCAGGCTTGGGAGAAGGTGGGATGTTCTGTTTTTCCTTTTTCCTTCTTTGGGTATGCAATATCAACCCCAAGTGTGATTTTGACTGTTTGTATTTTCTTTTCCTTTTTTTTTTTTTTAAGAATTACTTTAGCAAGAGTTAATTAATATTCTTTATACAAAAGTTTCTATTTAATTTCATCTGTGGTTTCTGTTTCTTGATTTGACTTCAACTGATTCAACTTTCAATTAAAAAAAAAACAGAAAAGTAACTTTGTCAGCAATGTGCTATGTTTCGCTCATGTTTTAAAAAAAAATACCAGAAAGATGTTTTTCAGAATCGTTTCTAACAAATTTGCTGAGCAGTAGTGAACTTTTTATGCTAAAATTCTGCCTCAAGCATTTGTGTAAATTTAAGGGAAAAAGAGCTATAAAAATTCAGTCTGGTAGAAAGACAAAAAGAAGGTAAAACTTTTATTTTCACTTTGAAGACAGCAGTGATATAATACATATTAATGTATTTCCTACAAAAAAGACAATTTTAAAGTAATTAGGCATGATGCTTCTCTTGCTAAAATGATCTTTACCAGGAAGATATTGAAAGCAAGAATCAGATTAACTTCAGACTTTAAGTAAGGCACTTATTTTTGAGACACTTTAAAATCTTAATTCATTATTCTGGATGCTAGCTCCGAGCTATAGCTGGCTTTTTTCCCTGAAATTTATTAGGGATGGGACACAGGGTCTGGCTCCCTCTAGGCACTCTGTAAATTTATGTGAACTGCATGCTTGATATATTTCTATTATCTATTGGTTCGTTTAGTACCTGACATCTGAACTAAAGTACAAGTATTCTGCTTGTCATGATTGTGACAGTTTTATCCTACCACAAGTGGGAATAGAAACAGAAAAGCCACTTGATAGTCTGGGCCAGTGTTTGCTGCCTATTGTGTCCTGAAAATCTGTACTTTCCACATTCCTCACACTTTCTCTCTTTCCTGTGGCTAGAAGTGGCTTGTGAAAGAATTGTGCCACAATTAACATCTGAGAAATAATGAGAAAGTTGATCCAGTTCTCCCTATGCCTGAGGTACTCCACATATTCTCTGATTTTACTCTCTTCCTGCAGAGTAAAGATCATACCACCACTGTATAGATGAAAGAAATAAGGCTCAATGACCTTATATAACTTACAAAAAGCCACCCTCCAAATTAATAACAGACCCAGAAAGTAATAGTGGCCTTTCTGACTAAAAATCTAATAACCTTTTCAATTATGCTATACTGACTCTATCTGAACCACAGAAATTGGAATCCAAAATTTTTTTTGCTAGTTTGTCTAACTCTGTCACTTACCTGACAAAGAAAGACTGTCTAAAATATTCCTCATCAAAGGCTCTGCTTGAGCTTTCTAAAGATGAATAAAACCATCATTTTGTAAGATGCATTCAATGTTTATGCTTTTGAAATTATCAGGAAGTTCTGGTATCTATCATAATCTTGCCTCTTACTGACTTTCATCCATTGGTTGTCAGTGATGCCTAGAGGCATCCCAAACAATTTGGTCCATGTTCCACACAGACCTTCAATAAGCAGCAAGGATAATATTTTCATGAAGAAATGCTTATTTATGACAAGCATTAAGATGGCAAGAAGGCTTCATTCAAAGGAGTTGCTACAAGCAGATTTTATAGAAGAGGACCAAGAAAAGGCAAAACTCTGACTACAACAAAGAAAGAATTTGTAGTTGCCAAAGTAGGGTCAGGGTCAGTGAATTGTAAATTAGTAAGAGGAAGTATTAGAGGTCAGAGAAGATTCTTACTAAAATGACCCAACAAGATCCTTGGTGCAGGCAGCCCAGTATGATCAATGATCACTTGGATGTTATCACCTAGGGGAGAGTGGAGGCTAAGGAAACTGAACAGATAAGGAAAGAGATCTTATATTAGGAGTAGAATTATGGTTAAATGGATTTTGCTGCATTTTCGCTAAAATACAGCAATGCAAAGATAACGATAAAAGTCCAAATTTCAAGATCTTCCTGAAAAGCAGTTTAGCTAGGCATCGATTGATAGACAGATCTTGTCAATTTCTGTGTCTAGCATATTCTTTTCCAATTTATTTAGATTCATGTTCTCAGTATTTAGTCTGAGTTATCATTGCTAGTAGGACACATGAAAGCCTTTTAATCTTTATCACTTATCTAGAAATTTTGCACATTTATACATTCCATATATTCCACAAAGAAAATAGAGGATAAATATCAATTTAATGGAAAACTTCATCACAAATTTTTTTCTCAGTCTGTACTCATGATGATGACCCTGTTTCTCACTGACTGTGCTTCTGTGCAAAACTAAAGGATCTGGGATGCCAGAAGTCACATTAGAATTTTGCCTGAAGACCGTTTTGGCAGAGGTTCATGATCCTGACAAGGAAGAATAGGGACAGTCATTGCATGAGCAGAGAAAAAGAATTCAAGAGAAGTCCACCCCTGGTATCAGAAATGTGTAACACTTTTTTAAAAAGAGAATAAAACAAAAGACAGATCTAAGCAGAACAGAACAGAACAATGTAAGCAACACAGCACTTCACAACAAGACAATTGGATATTAACAGTAGCTATCATAATGTCTCTTTCTCTGAAATAGTTGAGTTTAGCTTTATACACAACAATGTCAAACACAACAAAAAATAAACAACTCAAGAGAATGGAAGTATTCCAAAACATTCTCAACCAAATAACCAAAGATGAATAATGGCTGCTGTATTATCTCATTTTCCATAAAAATTTTGTTTTTACTATCATACATATTAAAATCCAATAAGACACAATGTGATAGAACCAATGGTAATAGAAAAACAAAAACATGGTAGGACTTCAGAACAAGATGATATTAAATCAACACTGGCTACCATACTGTCTTGTCTTCAAAGTAACTATTCATATGATCACATATATTAAGATCAAACAAAACAGAATAAAACCATTTGAACCAATGAATGAAGACATAAGACATCAAAGCAGTATAATGGTGAACCATGATTTCCATAAAATCTTCTGTACTCTTACCATTTCTTACAGTAGGGAGACTATACGGTATTTATACATGTGAGTTCGATTTATTTCATTTATGAGTGTAGATTCAAGAAATGGGTAATACTTGTCATTCTAGAAATAAGAATTGAGAGCGTGCTTGAACCCTCAAGATTCAAGCAACTTTCAATCTTTAGGAATCACACTGACCTCTGAAAGTCTAGAGAGCAGAGATACATGGTCTAAAATGCAGAGGTTGGGGGAGGTGGAAAGAATTCAACATTGCATCCAAATGCACTGAGCTAGAATGAGAGCTACTGTTGGGTAAGAGATTTGGAATACTGGGAAGTTTGGCTTTTCATAGAAATAAATAAAGGTTTTATTTCTAGCTAAATAGTGGAGGGTTAACATGTTAGTTAAGTTTGAATGTCTCACATCTAAACAGAACTCTAGATTCTAAGAATCTAACTGGTAAAAAGTAAACTCCTCCTTAAATCAGCAAACAATTCTGATGAGGTTATACCTGGAACAGAGAAAACTCTTATGATGAATTATCAAGGGCTGAGTTAACTCAGTGGTAGAACACTTGTATAACATGAAAAAAAACTAAAAGAATGAAGAAAGTAGTGAGGGAGGAAAGGAAGAAGGAAGGAAGGAAGGAAGGAAGGAAGGAAGGAAGGAAGGAAGGAAGGAAGGAAGGAAAGAAGGAAGGAAGGAAGGAAGGAAGGAAGGAAGGAAGGAAGGAAGGAAGGAAGGAAGGAAGGAAGAAAGAAAGGAAGGAAAGGGGGAGAGGGGAATCTATATGATGTGCAGAGAACTGTGAGTAAACCAGTCACATTCTGGACCAACTCTATGACATAAAATTGAGCCAGCCTGATATTAAAGTCTGGTTTTGAAACAAGATCATAAATATTAGCACAGACTCTACTCCAGTCAGTATGAGTTTATTCTGGGTAAAAGCTATCAGATTAAACTGAGTACTGCTTTGACAAGAAGCAATATGAGTTCCTACCTGATGGAGAGATACTTATAAACTAGGAAGGAATGGTTTTACTAATAAACATCAGAAAATGATTGCCAAAGATTTACCTACATCTTTACTTCTTCAATTCCACTCCCAGAAGCTTCAGTTGTTCCCCAAAAGATGGATAATAGATGATAGACTATTAGAGGGTTCTTGCCCTGCTGTGGCTATTTCATTTACCAACAGGTTTCTACACACTATGACTCCAGGGATGTCCCAGCCAAATATTCCTGCTGTTTCTATAGCCTAAATTTCTTCGTATATTCCCCCCCATAGTAGCTAGAAGAATTTTATAATGTTTCTTAAGTCTTACTCTTAGGAAACTGTTGAGTTCCATGTCAGTGTCTGTTCTTTTTTTCCCTTGAAATATGAACTCATCACTCTTTGGTCTCTCATTTCAATTACTTCTTTATCTTTTTGGGCTTCTGTTGTTGCCAAATCGACTTCTAGGGTGAAATACTATCTCCTGACAGTTTACTTACTTGACTCAAAATAAATACCCTGATATGTTCATTTGGGCTTTATTGATATCCACAAAGGTGAAATGGACTAAAAAATCAAGAAACAAAAAATCAGGAAGTAACAAAGTTTTGACAGCTGTTTAAAATCACTTATTTACAGTCTCTGCACTAGGATTTCTATCCCTGTCTTAGTTACTTTTCTCACTGCTGAGACAAAATTCCCAATTTCCTAAGTTAAAGGAGAAAAGGTTTATTCAGCTCGCAGTTCATAGAGATTTCAGTCCCTAATCGGCAGGCTCCAAGGTAGGGTGGCACATGGCAGAGGGGCAACAGTTCATGGCAACAGAAGACAACAGAAGCAACAAGGGAGCAGAGAGAGATGAACCTTTTCAGTCCCCTGTATTGTATGCAGGCTGCTTAGCCTAGGGGCAGTATAGCACTCACACCCTCAATCCCAGAATTGGACCATGAATTAATCACACCTTCTAGATGCAGCCTACTCCAAAAACTCACTGCCCACTGTGAGTACCCAAGGCTGTGTTGAGGGCATGCGGACACAAACCATAACAACCCCTGTCTAAGATGGTACATGGGAGCCCATAAGTATTGCATGCTGTGATTTTATTCTTGAGACTCTAAATCTCACCTATTGCTACTCATTCTTTTCCATTCTCTACCTTGTCCTCTTCTTTAATATCTATCCATGGCCCATATTTTTATTCTGCATAATTTCTGTGAGCTTCTTACTTATTCTCGTAATGCTTCTGTAACTGAATGACTTCTACGCCCAAATCCCCAGTCTAAATTAGTCTTCTAAGCTACAGAATCCAGATATCTACCAGGTGCCTTGGTTCTAATATTACATGGACGTGTCAAGCTGGGTTTAATCTGATCTGAGCTTTTTTCCTTCAGCCTGCTTTGCCTATCTCTGAATGTCTGAACTATACTATATACAAGTAACTCAAGAAAAACTTACAGGTGTCACCCTTCAAGTCTTCCTTTTCCCATTTTTCTGTCCCTGTTCCCATTCCAGTTGCACTAAAGTTCTCTCATCTATCCCTTCTCTTCAGTCCCGCCTCCACTGCTCACCACTTCTCTACATTATCCTAATTATTCTCTGGATCAAGCATTTCTTCATGCTCATTTGTTCTCTGCACACTCAGGAGACAAATTTGTCTCCAGCTGCATCTTTTATTGTCATTTGATTGCAAAAATCTTTTTCAATGACTCTTGTTTGGCTTTAAGATAAAATCTAGACCCTTGAGCCTGACTAAAATTGATAAACCTGTGTGTCCTTTCTCCTTTCTCCTTTTGCCCCGGCTATGATGATTAATTTTACATGCACATTTAACGGGGTCATTGAGAGGATCAAGAAATTTGGTTAACCATTATTTTAGGTTTGTCTTCATCAGATTGTTTCTAGATGAAGTTAACATTTTGATTAGTAGACTAAATAAAGAGTGCCACTCTCCAGTGGGAGAGGGACTCCTTTAATCTGAATAGGATACAAGCTGTGGAGATTTATGTGACCTCTGTGAGACTTGTCTGTTTCTGAGTTAGATTTGGACTGGGGTGATGTCACTGGCTGCTCTGAGTCTCAGCTCACAGACACTCAACATCTCAGCTTCCATAACTGAATGAGCCCATTCTTTATAACTATCTGTCTACACCTCCTGTTGGTTCTCTTTCTCCGGAAAATCTTGATGAAATGCCCTGTACTTTGTCAGAACTTCGGTTAAGCTAAACTCTGCTTTCCTCAAAATATGTTATTCTAATATTCCTATGAGCTTGAAATGTTTCTTAGTTGTTTAGGAGAACCTTTCAACTTTAATACATGGACAGATATTTAGTAGTATCTCTTATTTTTGCTAACATTCTACTTCCCTAACCTACTCATGCATTCTTCTGAAAAACTCCACCTTAACTTTTATTTTAATCTGCTCCCATGTATTATCATTTTCTTTTGAATTTAGCATATTTTAAAACCAAGGACCAGGTTGAATATCACATAATTCACAGTTTCCTTAATGAATACTGTTATTGGTGATGAAGTTTATGATGATAATGACAATGAAAATAAATCATTTACTGAGTGAGTGCTCACCATCTGTTAAGTATTATTACCTAAGTAATTAAAAATTAGTACTTTAAGAACATTCTCTTTGGATGTGAAAAACAAGATTTCAAACTTTTAATGTCTTGCTAAATTTTACTATCACTTTCACAAATACCAAAGTGGATCCTAAGTGGGTTTTCATTAATATGGTAACTCTTACCATCTTTCATGTATACTGTATTTCAAATTAAATAAGCATATGTAAACAATGACTTACTTTTTCAAGAACAAATTAGAAATTCAGTGTACAGATGTACATTGCAGGTAAACCTAGATGGTTTGGGATGATGTGGACAAATGCACAATAGGAACTGTTTTCGTTAAAAGAGGTCTGAACAAGGGAAGAATCTTGTTCTAATTTTCTTGGAACATCATTTCCCATATTACTTCTGTGAGATTCTGTCAATGATGAGCATTGGCAAAGACTTGAAAGGATAACAGGGAGAAACAAATCATTATTCTTGCTGGTTACCTACAAGCTGACTGCAGCCTGCATTTCCAGGGATTTTCCTGAAAATCCTCTGCTTTTTGTTTCGTAGGATACCAACATTCTCTATGGTGACTTTCCTGATCCCTGCATCTGTAGCCCTTTCAAATATTGCACAGATCTCTTATTTTCTGTTTTAAATGTTTCTCTACCCATAATATGTAGCATACCACCTATACTATCAGCAAATCTTGATTAATTTATGTTGTATCATTGATCTATATGTTCTTCCTATCTCATTTTATCATACGAATAAAACTTTTGGTAAAATTGTACAAATAAAAACTAATGACTTAGTTTCAAGTGATCTTGTGAATAAGTGGAAAAGATACCCTAGTATGCAATTCTAAAGAGTTTAGGAGCATTTCTTTCATTCTTCTCTGATCTATCCCAGTATAAGACTAGTTAAGTCCCAAAGAAACTTTATGCATATTTGATGCTGTGTTAGTCAATAGAACACTCTAGAATAAATGTGATTCCCGCCCCTAAATTGTTCTGGATAAAAAAATGAGGTAAATGGATTGTTATGGAAACTGTTTCCTGTATCGCTTCACCAGTCTTTTTCGTCCTCCTCTCTGTACCTTGTGTACACTTCTCTTGTATTTATTACATGCAGTTTATTTGTCTAACATTCTCTTTTCCCTATTAGCTGACGAGATGTTTAGAGTGGCTTTTCATTATGCACCTTCATGTTGCCAGTCTGAACAAGCATCTGGTATATGGCTAAGTGTGCTTAAGTGTTTGCCAACTTGAACTAAATTAGTTCCTGACAGTCAGAAGTACAGGCAAAGAGGCAGAAGGGGTCCAGAATCTACTTGGTCTTCTGCTTCAGTATTGGGACTACTGACAGTCTTAGAGAAATCATAGAAACCAAGCAAACCGTCTGGTTTAAGATGTACCCTTCCTGATTTCAGATTGTTTTAAGCATCCTAACAAGGAGGTTCCCTGAAGTACCTAGTTTAAAAACATTTAGTAGGTCGCATATATAAAAATGACAAAGAACTTAATCAATTGTCCTAGCGCATGTCATGGACACGATGCATTCTGAGTGGCTTAAGTGCATCAAGAATCTTGAAACGAGCACAGTAATCTGAAGAGTCCGCTGTGAGAAAAAGGAAAACCTGTGCCGCAGCAATAGGGGCTCCAGAGAAGTTGCCCTTGCTGTCCTCCCTCCAGGTCCTTAAACGGAAGGCACTAGCGCTCGCTCCCTTTTGAGGACCTCAGCAAGTGAGGGGCTTTGCCCACTGCTGCCAGCCCATCAGCAAAAGGACCCAGGCTGTGGTCGAGTGAGGATGTATAGTAGTACCTGGATGATGATATAAAGAAGTCTAGGTGAACCATTCAGGATTTTGGAGAGCTGAGATGCAGTTACGCTGATTCTCAAAACTGCCCAGAACCTCCACCATGGGCCAGCCCTGCCTCCAGGAACTGAGCGGAAGCCTGCATCAGGGGTAAGCTGCCCAGAACCTCCACTGTAGACCCGCCCTGCCCCCCGGAACATCAAGGAGGCCCGGCAAAGACTGAAAACTGCCCTGGACTGCTTCAGCTGGGCCCACCCTCCCACCTGGAACAGCAGAAGATCTGAGCGGTATCCAGTTAGAGTGAGAAAATTTGGAACTTTGCTCCCAGGTGGTGAACTTTGGACTACACCAGATTGACTGCATCAATGTGGTGAGTATACCCCTAAAATAGAGGTGTACAGGGAATAAATAGGGCCAGTAGTAAAACCCGCTCCAACTAACTGTAAGACTTTGGTGTGTCTGAAAAGAGTGTGTGATATCCTCCTACACATAGAAAATACCAGGCAGAGTGAAAATGACAAAACAGAAAAGCAAAATGCAGTCTCAAACATATAGTTCACCAGAAGCTAGTATAGGAGACATTGAAATAGAGGACCCCAAAAGTAACACACTGGGAATCTCTGAAAAGATAGTGAGTGAAATAAAAAAACAACTGCATCAGGCTATAGGGGAAATCAAATTAGAAATAGCCTCCCATGTAAAGATAGAAATAACAACTTTAGTAAAGGAGTTGTTGAATGCAGCTAAAGAAGAACTAGAGAAAAAAGTATATGAGCATGGGAAACTGATTGAAACTTTGAATGAACAATATAGAAAACAAGCAGAGTTCATGAAACAAACTCAAAGAGACATCCAAGAAGCAAAAAATTCTATTGAAAGTGCCTAAAGGAAGCTGAGTATAGGATTTCGGACCCTGAGGACAGGATCACAGCTAGTGATCAGGAAAGGATAGAACTTTTAAAAATAACAAAGCAGCATGAAATGAAAATCCAGAAGCTTCATGATGATGCCAAGAGCAATATAAGAATAATGGGCATTAGCAAAGATTCAGGAGTACAGGCAAATGACATACATAAAGTATTTACAGAAATAATAGAAGAAAATTTCCCAAACATGGGGAAAGAATCTGATATGCAGATAAGTGAGGCATATAGAACACCAAATAGTCACAATCAACATAAATCCACACCCAGACACATAATAATTAAGATCTCAGATATACAGCATAAAAACAGAATATTAAAAGCTGTCAGAGAAAAGACACAACTCACCTATCAGGGAAAGCCTATTAGAATCATGACAGACTTTTCAGCACAAACCCTCAAGTCAGGAAGAGCTTGGAATGAGGTATTTCAAGCCCTGAAAGAAAACAACCTTCAACCCAGACTGATGTGCCCAGCAAAACTTTCATTCAAATTTAATGGAGAAACAAGATACTTCTATGACAAAGAATAACTCAAGAAATTCATGTCACCCAAACCAACCCTAGAAAGAGCACCAAAGGACATACTAGACAGAGATAAAAATGACTACAATCCCAAAAACAACAAGAGAAAGAAACATCCAGGTAGGATAAGCAACTAAATAAGAGGAAAAGCCGAAAGAAACAACTGTAACATAACATGGCAAAGTTGAGCCAGTACATATCAGTGCTATCCATAAATATAAACAGCCTCAATTCATCTATAAAAAGAAATAGATTGGCAGAATGGATCAAGAAACAGGACCCCACAATTTGCTGTATACAAGAAACACATCTGACCCAAAAGGAAACTCATAGATTAAAAGTCAAAGGATGGAAAACAGTATTCCATGCAACAGGAACCCAGAAAATAGCAGGGGCAGATATTCTATTTGCAGAAAACGTGAACTTCAAACCTAAAATGATTAAAAGAGATAGAGAAGGTCACTACATACTTGTTAGTGGTAATATCCAAGAGGAAGAACTTACAATTATAAATATATATGTGCCAAATATAGGAGCACCCAACTATATAAGACCGATATTAATGGACATGAAAAAACAAATACACGAGAACACAATTATACCAGGTGATTTTAACAGCCCATTGCCACAAAGAGATAGATCAACTAGACGAAAAGTCAGTAAAGAAATAATAGAACTGAATCATACCTGTGAGCAATTGGACTTAGTAGATGTTTACAGAGTGTTCCATCCAACCGCATCAGAATACACATTCTGCTCACCTTCACATGGGACATTCTCCAAAATAGACCATATATTATCCCATAAAACATTCTTAAGTAAATGCAAAGGTATTGAAATCATACCATGCATAATATCTGACCATAGTGCACTGAAATTGGAAATTAATGGCAAAAGAAATGGTAAAACCTGCATAAATACATGGAAATTAAATAACAGCCTTTTGAACAACCAGTGGGCTAC